>JACCGJ010018784.1:0-15951 GCA_013407085.1 Atriophallophorus winterbourni | reverse complement strand
ATGGTGTGTGTGTGTGTGTGTGTGTGTGTGATTTAAAGTGTGCAAACGCATCCACGTGTGTGTGGGCACATGTGCTTGAACAGGTTAATCGTTCCAGCCGTATCCAACACTTGTATACAAGTTCAAACCTTTTTTAAACCAATTTCAGTGTACTTTCCCGCGCTAGTTACAATTTCATAATTACCATCTCATGGTTGTTCTTAATCTAGATGATCACTAAACCTTAAATTACATTCATTTTACCGGTAACTACACTAAACCTATCGCACGGGCAGTCTCCAATTTTGTCGGTGGTTATCGATCAACCTTGCTGAGATTGCCTTTGTTGCAAGAGCAAAAGTTTATGTATTCGCATTTTCATCATTTACCATGTTTGTTTTACATTTTCATACGTGGATCGATTTAAGAGCTGTCGATTTTCATGCTGTTGTGCCTGTTGGTTTTCATCTCGTATTGTGTGTGAATGCCTTCAAAGCCAGATTTATGGATGTCAATTTTTTCACGAAATTTGCGGTGATTGATGCGGCAGCACTTCATTCGGTGCTTGTGTTTCTATCGATCAGCCGCAGCCGCCGCTCTTGTCATTGATACCGGGCCAGATGCCAACACGTCTGGCAAGGTCAAAAGTTATTTCTCGTCTGGAATTCGAAACCGGAATACCGTGAATGCTTCATGCATACAGAGTTACAAATGCAGCATTGAATTTGCAAGTATCGTTTTAAGTGCTTCCCTGTCGCGTTTTACCCCGGTATTATCCCGTGTATTTCGAGCTCATTCATATTTAATCTTCCGCTCATTAACTTATCAGCAAAATATGCAACGACGACGGCTCCGTTTGACATGTTTATTAGATTGTGAAACATACCATCATGATTTATTGGCAACTGAACTTTCGATGCCGTCCACTCGGGTGTATCTTTGGGAAGCTGTACCTGTATTCTCATTTGGTTAGTCGCTCATAGCTCGTGGCGTTCGAGCCAAAATTTTATGATGATAATCGTTTGTAGTGCAACTTTTCATCAAAATACCATGCATCGATTGACGTCGCATTTCAGCTGTATCAGAGCTCAGCTATGCTATCGAACTAATTCCACGTAGTTTGTAATACTCTTTCCGAATGTCTATACTTTTGCGTGTCTGTCTAGGTCTGGGATACCTGACAGTATCTTAGCCCACGTGCAGTCTCTGACTGTACGGCACTTTGCTTGGATCAGGCTGGTGCTTTCATACATGCATACATATATACTTTCGCGTGTACAAGCGGTCCGTCGTTCCATAACTATTTTGAACGTTGCAGAACGTGTCTACTGTATTGTTTCTTGTCGTGTTTTATTTCTCTGCTGCTCGCTATCATCTCGACTAAATCACTTTTTACATCTCAGGCCAATCAACGTGCCGCAGAAGCAGAAGAAGCGTGTGAAAGCCTCAGCACAGAATTGGCGTTTCTTGAAGGTCAGTGTTTTAATCATTAATCGCTTGTGGAGGCTTGATGTTTTGTTGACCCGATCGTCTGTTATAATCCTTATCATCTTAAAGGGTTGCATTACCTCGGTACCGTATGCGTTGTTGTCATATAATTCTGGCACAATAAATCCTGGATAGACGGGGACGGGTAGGACTTCAAAGTTACTGCCTGTTTCCGAACTGTTTTTTTCTCCAAACTTCGTATACTACTCGCTTTTATATTATGCCTTCAACTTAAGCCCTACGGCATGTTTCGAAAAGTAAGCTCCTTATCACAGCAATAGAGGAGAATATACGTAGCTCAGGATGTGGATGTTGTTGTTGAACAACCTCCTTATCACATTGTATCGGCCATCTGAGGCAGCTTGAAGCGATAAGCCATATTTGGATATGCGTGTAGTTGGCGTGTGAAGTTTGCTCATCCTTTCTTAGCATTTGTTGATCAGCGTGTTGTGATTTCTGTGCGTATGATCATTGTCTATCGTTTTAAGACATAATCGTTCCTCGAGTATGTAATACCGAAGGCCATCTTGACTTCGATTCCTCGTTGAAAACATCTCCCGAAATGTGACCGTTTACATCTTATATGGTCGACCGGACGCGTTGTTTTATCGTGCACCAATCAGTCTGTCGCGTTTCCGAAACCTTAGAAATCACTGATCATTGTGTGTTCAGGCATTCCCCAGTGAACAATCTCTTTGATCCTATATTTAGGTGCGGTTAGATTCGCATTAAAATTCACATTGCTCAAAAGTACGAGGAACGCGAATCAACTTCCTAAAACTTCCGTATATTTTGACAATTTCAATTATGATTATTGTTTCCTCCGTTTTGCTCAAATCATGTTCCGCGTGTTCTGGGTTCACTGACAGCTTGCCTTTTCATTTCCACCCCTCGACGATCCAAACAAGCCCCTCCCTTGCCGTTTCTCAGGGTTTTTTTGTTTAATTGATGTGCTTCCTTTTTTAACCCAATTCAACTGCATTTCAAAAGTTTCACTCACGAATATCAATGGGATGACTTACTCCCTCTGCGGACTAGTTTTGTCTGAGATTCACAACATGGTGTGTAACTGCGGGGGGGTGAGCAACATATTACATAATGCTCAATCGTTCTTAAACACATGCGATACCCTTTTCAGTTCTCCAATATCATCCGCTTCAAAACGTTCAGTCTCATTGTTATATATTATATATGTATGAAATCACAAGCCTGATCCAGGCAAAGTGCCGCACAGTCATAGACTGCATGTGGGCTAAGATACTGTCAGGTTGCCCAGGCCTAGACAATTAAGGGGAAGGAAAATAGCAATGGCTTTGAGACTAGTGTGTACTCGCATGCAGCTTACTACCGGTGGCAAATAATTTAGCGCGGCGTTAGCTGTGTAGCACGGAAGTGCTGCACGATTACACATCGTGCACACATTCAGTCACTTTCATTACAAAACCGTCACAGTTTTTCGAAATTGATTGTTCCGCTTTTAGTTTTTAAATAGTTTTAACGTGACCTATTCAGGACACTATTCACTTTTTTGGAGCGAAGTGCGAAGCGAATTTCCGAAGTGCCCTAACTGCCCTTCGCAATGGCGAATAGTATCAAAGCGAATATCCGAAGTGCACTTCGCAATGGCGAAGCGAAGCGCATATTCGCTTCGCTTTAAATCCCAATGCGAAGTATTCGTTATTGTCTGGTATGTATGCATGTCTGTATGTACGTATGTCTGTATGTCTGTATGTATGTATGTATGCCTGTATGTTTGTATGTATGTATGTGTATGTATGTATGTATGTATGCCTGTATTTATGTATGTATGTATGTGTGTATGTATCAGACAATAACGAATGTCACTTTTTTGGAGCGAAGCGAATTTTTGAAGTGCCCTAACTGCCCTTCGCAATGGCGAATAGTATCAAAGCGAATATCCGAAGTGCACTTCGCAACTTCGCTTTAAATCCCAAAGCGAAGTATTCGTTATTGTCTGGACCTATTTGTAAATTTGATCGATTTGTTACCACATTCCGTGAATGTTTGACAACTAACTAACTTTCAACTACTTTACGCTAACTCAACCAGCTCTCGCCTTTTTATTTACCACCGTCGCCCTATTGTTTCTGTTTCAGAAGAGGCTTCTGCGTGGACAATGAAATCCAAGTCTATTCACGAGCAATTATTGACAGTCCAAGCAACTTGAAATAAATAAAAATTGGAGGTCCACTACAGCTGATCTAGGAGGCCGTCATCTATCCTTCTCGCCTTTCCCCCTACATGGTTGATTTGCTTCATTTGTATGATTTAACTTTTACCTCGTCCCGTTGTGTTTTATTATTTGTTTGCTAACCCGAAATTCACCGTCATTACGCAAAGACTGCTTCATAGGTTTACTCGTTGCACGATCTAGTCTCTTGTTTGTACGTGTTCACGTCCCTGCTTGCAATCTTAAGGTGATAATGCAATGCTGCATGCCAAATTTGTTTGCTCTCTTGCCGACTGGGCTGCTCATGGTTTCCCAATGCGAATGATCATGTTGTCGATGGCTGGCATGTGTGAACTAAAATCGCTACATTGCTTAATGTCTATAACGTTTTTTTAATTTGTAACTCGCGTTGATATTTAGTTGCTTTTTATTAACTGTTTTTAATTTTAAACTTATCGGGTTTTGATGAAAATACGGATTTTTGAAATGCTGGTCAGTTTTCACTGATTTTTAAAACAATTACCATCCATTAATTTAACAGCCGTTTTGATTGCCTAGGTTTTGGTTTCAAATTTACTGATATCCATTGTCGCCAAAACTTTCGCGCACGCAATGGACCCCGTCTATTCTTTGGGTTGTGATTATATTACCCCCTTCGGTCGATATCGACCGTGCTCCGCATCTTTTAGAGTGACTAAACTGTCCGAATCAGGAGTGACATTCTCTCCTGCAGTGCTCACAGCGATTAACGGTACTCGGTCGATCGCCGTCAGTTCTAAAAGAACGATTTCATGCTTGCTTGTCCCGTCAATCATCGATGTCATGGGCATAGTTATTCTCTTATTCGACAAGTGCTCGTGATTAATATAAGGTTCGAGAAAATTTGTTTCATCTTTTCCAGTAACATCACCTGCCTTTCCCTGCAGTTTGATGTTTCCGCATACTGCTAATCCATTCTTGGCAATTAATTCATGCTTCATATGATGAGCAAATGATATTGCATATCACTGACAAAATTTCGAGATTGTTGTCAATGATTTTGTGTGAACTACAACATCCAATTCCATGAATTCATATGATTGTACAAAACTAGCCGAGGCCAAACGTGCATAATTCTTGCTCGGTACATTATATTTATAAAATCAACTACATGATAAATAGATTAATTTTGGTTGCTGTATTCCTACCCAACTAATAGAGACCAAGACCAGGCACATTCAACCATTAGATATGGTCCATATCCATATTTGTTCGCTGAACCTAATCCTACTGTCTCCACCTGATGACGGCAAACAGTCAGAAACCGGTACTGATGAGTAAGTGCTGGGGGGGTGAGCAACACATTGCTTTGGTCATCCGTGAACGCCTTGAGTTCTCGATCAGGATTCATTATGTGATTCTGTGAACACCGTGGTTTGTTGTACGAACCTTACGTAACAGTGGTATTTAAGTATAACTTTGTTTACCACGTATCCAATGTTTGAAAGCTCTCTGAACCTAATCTTATTGTCTCCACCCGGTGATGGCAAACAGCCAGAAACCGGTAGTAGTGTGAGGGATGGAAATGTGGGAACTGAACAACACTTTGCACGAATGCTTCTCCATTTTCGACATAAATATATGGACGATATCTGTTGCTACACTGCAAGCGTCAACAAATAGTTGAAGGATCGCTTTCCTTTGAGAAAAGCAAAATTAGATTTACTCAATATTCGGCGTATGCGCCACGATGTGCTGCTAACCCGCCGCACAACTGGGAGCTTATTGTTACGAGCTGTGCTAGTTTTTCATTCTCGTGGCGACCTCAAAAACCCGTGAACGTGCTCTTAGGCGAAGGACACTACGCCTAACACAAGGATTCACGCTCTCAACAAGAATTGTTAACTTGTGAGATGCGCTTCCGGAAGAGGTTATTGCAGCAAAATCTGAAAATCAATTCAAGCAACTAGTGGATAATGTATTGCCTGTAATCACTGCGAAGCTGTACAACACGACATGATTTCTTCAATTGAGGTTCTTCTGAACTATGTTCCTGATATAAAGTGATGCGGCTTGCTAATGCTTGACCCTCTGTCATCAATCAAGAAGAACTCAGCAGCTAGACTATAACTAAAACTTTGCTGGAGCAATTTAAAGTTGGTTTGAGTGATAGCCATCAAATTCCTTTGACCAACCCTATCTGTACATGAGCGACTACTTTGTAATCTTTTATTTCCTTTGCCGACATCAGCACCTACAATTTCAGTATGGATATTATCACGTGCCATTTATTTATCGTTTGCTTGATATTGGTCAAATCCATTTTTGATTTCGTTGATGCACGTATTGTAGAGCTTCGAGTGGAATACTAAGAAGGATAACCTTTGCTATATTCAGGTATCTTTTCCACAATAGTTGAATTGTATTTAAATTAAAACGAATATTCGTAGCTCATGGTGTGGATCTCGTTCAGATAGTGTCCTCTTAGCTCACTTCGGTTGTTTAGATTAATTTTGTCAGATTTGATATTTTCAGTCATTTTATCAAATTTTTATTCCCACGTATCTAACAAATTTAATATCGGTTAAGTGCTTTCTTGACGTAAAGTCTTGTGCTTTTCCGCTTTATTTGAAGATTTGTCGTGAAAATGAGAACTGTAAAATTAAATGCAGTATATGGCCATTAGATTCCTCAGCTACAATAAACACGAGGAAGTTGCGCTTGAGAGCAATGATAACATTTGATGATTCGTTGAGCTGTTGAGACATTTCATCATCAAACTGCGTTAGATTGGCAATGGTTCTCGTGAAATTATTCTATTCATTGTATCCTTCGATTGGCTAACGTGCAATTTTCTGCTCTCGTGGGCTTTGGGCGACATCAATAATCGTTATTTATTCACTCCATTTTGGAGTGAAAATCGACGACAAATGGTGTCCGATGCTGGTATTTAAACTTAAAACCAATAGTGTTGGTGACTTGATTAACGAAGCCTGTAAGTGTAGATTCAGCTCAACTTAGAACTGTAGCACACTTATCGACAACCAACTATAGCCATCTTTTTAGAATTCACAGAGGCGTTTGATTCAGTCGATCGAAATGTCCTGTTTTGCGTCTTGCTGTACAAAGGCTTCTAGATTGTAATGTTGATATAGAGAAACAGCTCAATCTTGTCGGTTACGCTGAGTGGATCACGTTTTATGGATGCCAGACCACCGACTTCCGAATCGGATTCTTTTCGCGACCCCACATCCCTTTTGGCGTAAATCTCTTGGTGGTTAAACCTTCACGTAGTATAGGCAGCTAAAAACCCTTTCGAAAGTCGACGCAGAACGCCTTTCAGACTGGTGTCCCCGCAATCGGATATCACAATGGTTAGTTACGCTTCAAGATATGTCCCGAAACCGTGTTCAATTTCGGACTTGCACTAAGCATCTTGGAATCTTTCTTAACCATTCAATATTGTCAAGTGCAGTGACAAGGAAAGGTTGTTTTGAGGCATTGCAGTGAAGGCCACAAGAAACTGCCATGCTTATGTTGCTCTACTCGTTCACAAATCTCGATTGATTGAATGTTTCATTCAAGGATTAGGTTCCTCATTCCCGTTTTTAAATGCTTACTCTTCTATATAATCCGAACTATTTAATCCCCATCATTCACATCTTTTAGGATTTTGGTTGTATGGCAATTAATCATATTTTTGTTGTTTCGAAACCCAATTTTAATTTGCGTTGCATCATAATAGATGGAAGCGTATAAGCAGTAGGCGTTAGAACTGGTCCACCATCTCATATCGTTTCACAATAAATCGGCAAATGCTACATTCGTTCAGAGCAGTTGGAAGCACTGTCAAAATTTGTAATGCACTTTAATTACTGTCCAAATCGCTAAAAAGTTGCCTTTTCGCTTCATGGTTATCGTCAGATGCACAGGCACCTTAGCGTCTCGCTTATGGAAGGACAGCTAAAGAACGGGTACGTCGTGTATCTTGTAAACAAGTCTTGGTGTTATACGTGGCATTTGCTCGGTACTGAGAAAATGTCTAAAACCGTTTAGAGTTAGTGGGGTTGCGAAGACTTTCTAACGAATTGAGCGATATTAGCTTGAGTTGAGGTAAGCTATCAGTTGTTATTCGTTACATTACGGAGTCATTCGATGTTGTTTAATAAAACATCCAATTGGTCACAGGGCCTTAATGAACGAGTCACGCTCTACTGCAAACCGTCGCGGTTGATAGAAAAGAACGAGTTAAAACCTGACAGCAGGGGTATGGTATGTTTATATACTTGTTTTTATTATATGAATTGTAGATCTCACCACGATATATTGAAACATTTTCTGGAAACCATCATGTGATAGAAACACATGCAAATACGGATTTTCGCATCAAACTCGTGGGTTTACCACAATCACCTTGTGTGAGCACGTGATTTAAAAAGCTTCTCGTGCCGAACTTATGCAATATTTGCTTGCAAGTTCGAACGCTATATACCATAAGGGTTCTGTTCTGATAAATCGCATTGACTCTTCTGATGTCACATTTAAAGATGACTGCCTAACAAGCTTTTTAAAAATTATAGTGGGTTATATGTGTGATTAATATGGCCGTTGTTGTGTACTCTATATGTCAACCCAGACTTGGGTTTCCGTCTGATTACGGTAAACAGCCAGAAACTGATTTTGAGGTTTAAGTGGTAGAACTGTGACCAACCTAATACATTAGGTTTCGTAAGCGTTTTAGCACTTAACAACGAATCACCACGAGATTCTGATTGAACATCGTGGTTAGCTTTACGAATCTTATTAAGCACTGACTTTATAATCTTAGGTTAAGGAGGTTATAATTTGCCGCTTCAATCCCAAAATGTGTAATGTTTAACAAGTCAGTTCTATTAAGTGTCCGCTCTTCACTGCCAACAGCATCGGATATCACGAGTGAGTCGTGGCAGAAACGTTTAGAATACCTCTATCACCAAACTGTAATGGTGACGTGCCGAAACCTATAAATGTAGAATTTAAACTAATGGTATGATGGATAGGGCAAACGGAATTGCAAATCACGGAAATCTACAGGGGGATGTAGTAATGATTTTCCTTAAAATTTCTAAGTCAACATCGTTTAATAAACCGCAGTTTCTACAATCAGACGATTCTAGGGTTAAAATATTGTGGCAATTCTAAAAACGACCTATGTCCGACTCTTAAAGTGTCGGACATACGGACGATCTTTCCACTCCATCACTATATACGTAAACCACAATCACTTGCCTATATACAAACACAACGCCTGGTAAACTAACTAGTTGGAATGAGTTTATAGTACTGACCACTCGCTTGACTCCATAGCAATAACTACGGCATGTTTCAAAATTCACGTGAGCGGCCTCGAGCTTTATATTCAGAACATGTTCCTGTTCCGGAGATACCGCTTAAGAACAGGTTGTGAGTAGCTGTTTACCACCATGAACAACTAAACAACACGGTAGTTACAGACATTGATCTCGATCTGGTGTAAATTGAAGCTTGACTCAGGAGACAGTTGCATCGTTGATGTAGTTTACCGTTTATAATCGTCGTCGGATGCACACAACGTAAATCTCTGAAAGCAATACAGGCGTTGGAAACATCGCAATTACTGATTATGGGAGACTCCGATCTGCCTCAACTATATAGCCCGGTGGATCATTCATCTTATTCACTAGACTAAAAATTTCGGGAACTGTTGGAATACATCCCCCTGCATAATCATGTTTTCGGGTATACTTGACAGCGAAATATTTCACATTCATCTGTACTAAAACTGGTCTTAACTCTGAAGTCACGACCGTTAAATATGTTAGTATCACCTTCCGCTGGGTCGAAATGACCACCCCCTTCTACACTTTTAATGCGTATGCCATGCCAGCAGTATGCTAAAAAATACACAAATGGATTACTTTGGCTTGACGGAAGCAATTGAGTTTTTCCATTTACATAATGTAAACTTTAGTGGTAATGACTTGCATGGCCAAACCTTGACAGATTACATCACCAATCGGTTACATTTGAATACTACGTATTCTTCGAAGCATAAGAGCAATGATAACCATTTGAGAATTCACAGTCGCACAAGAAAATCTTCTAGAAAACGAAATTTGGCATGGGCTTTTCAAAGGGATTACGAGAACAGAATCGACCCGGGCAAAATTTCGCGAATTGCGGAATCAATTCACAAATCTCATTCGGGAGAATGGACAATATCACCCACTTCGGCTGGTAGCAAAAGTCCAACTAATTCAAAAACTGCTTTATCGAACAGCTAAAAATATGACAAATCTGAAACCTGGTGTATTTCCGATCAAGGTAGATTACAGACCGACTTATTCTATCATGCAAACCGCTACGCTCTTGACTTACTTGACTATTAAGTCAAGTCTTGAGTTCCTTTAGGAACATAGGGCTTTGGCAACTTGTCTCCAGTTTTATCTGTCCATAGCAGCCTGTTTGATGTCGTTCCAGTTAAGTCCACACTTGCGGATTTCCTCTTCACACGAGCGCTTCCAACATAGCCTTGGGCGTCCGACCAGTCTCTTCTCGATTGGGTTCCATACCAGAGCATGACGCGTGATGTCATCATAAGGTTTCCGCAAGGTGTGCCCAACCCATCTCCACTTTATTCTACTGATCTGCTGGGCGATCGGGTGGTCAGCAGCAATCTGCCACAGGTCTTGATTCCTTATCTTTTCTGGCCATTTTACCCCAATAATTCGACGAAGGCAATTATTGTGGAATGATTGCAAGCGGCCAGAAGGCTTTGCTGTCACTCACCAGGTTTCCGATCCATAGAGTAGCACGGATTTGACGTTGCTTCTGAATATACGGAGTTTCGTGCGTTTTGATAGAATCTTCGACTCCCAAATGGGTTTCAAAGCTATGAACGCGTATCTTACTTTGCCGATTCTGACGACTATGTCTTCGTCCGTGCCACCACTTATTGAAACAAGGTTGCCGATGTAGACGAATTGCGTGACGTCTTTAACTGCTTTACCATTGATAGTGATTGATGGGTGTTCATCAGTTAGCACACGAAGGACTTCTGTTTTTCGGCATTCAAGCGTAGTCAGTTTTTATTCACGAGATTTTAATCCCAAGAATGCATTACTACCATCGGAATTGTCAACATGATATCTGTATCAATTCTTAAATGATGTGGCCCCACCTACGTAGGTTGAATGTTACCCATTCCCCGAGACCCGACGGAATCACTCCTTCAATCCAAAGGTTATGCGACAGTCAATTAGTTTACAGAGGTACCAGTATCAGTAACAGTATCACAAGGCGATAGTCGACCAAGTCGAAACGAATGCCCAGATTTTGTCGGAGGTGTGCTTGAGAACACCCGTCACTATCAGGATTGATTCGTAGGGAGCACACGCGTATGTACCTGTGATTGGAAGATGGGAGAGGTCATAATCATTTTGACCCAGCACATTATCACCCTTCAAGATTCATGATTTTATTGTACAAATATCTTATAAGACAAGGACAAAAAATTTCAAATATTAAATTAAGGCAGATCGACAGTTTTTGTAGTTAGAAAAAATGTCTTGTATGATGCACAAATATTCGTGAGGAGACATATTGTATAAAGATGCTCAATTAAGTTATATTAGGTGGTTGTATTGTGAAATCACTACGCATAAATATATATCCAGTTTATTTCTGAAAATCCTTTCACTAGATGATTGTACTATGTCTGACTGTAAAGAGTTCCACTAGTAACAAACGCGCATCGATTAGAAGAACCGACAACAATTCCATTGAGAATGCTGAATATCCAATGCCAATGTGTGAGTGCGTGTGGTTTTGATGGACCAGCGGTGAAATAGATGCTTCAGATGATGAGTCTTCTAGTGCAGTATCTCATAGGTAATGATTAGCCCCAGTCGAACCCGTCTACAAGCCAGTGTATCCTAATTGAGATGTGGCAGTCGATGCTCATAAAAGAAGTCGCTTATGTTTTGAGTAAATCCATCAATTTGACACAATCAACATAGCCGAACGCGTTCGTGTAATCAAGTAAACCAACATTGGATCCTAATGATTCACTGTCGAACTCTTTGAACATACTGTGAGTTAGACATACAAAGACACCAAACGTAGAGCGTTGTTTCCTGTAACCAAATCAATACTCATCCTCCATGTTGGTATCATCTGCAAGCGATAAATAACTAGGCATTTATGATTTTAAGAACTTTTGACGCGCATTCGATAGGGCCGAACGGACGTGCAATCGTACAGTAGTTCTTTTTTGTGCTGCTAACACCGTGCTAAATTGATTGGCCACCGGTAGTGAGCTCCATGCTGAAAACGGATGCTATTGATTTTAGCAATTTATGGCTCGCAACAAGGGTTGTGAAATTGTGGAATGTGCTTCCGGAAGAGGCTATTGCAGCAAGATCTTAGAACCAGTTTAAGCAACTAGTTTATAATATACTGGTTGTGATCACCTAGAAACTGTACAAAACTGGACAGAATTTCTTCAACTGAGGTTCACCTGGACTAATAGAAAGAGACGCGGCTAACAAGGGGATGACCCTTTGTCGTCTATCAAGAAGAAGATGAAGCACTGTGGTATAGTATTGTGTTAGAATTTATAAATCAGCTGGACACGGACATGCAGCTTCCAAAAAGTACTAATTTTGAACGCTACACAAATGGGCGTTTTAAAGTTGTCAAGGATACGGAGCCTCAACTACACTTTCATGGACTTTCAAAAATGCACATGACCGGCTCAAAAACCCCAAAATGGCCGCCATTAGAGTAGGAGTGCGTGGAAAACTTGTTGGCAAGCGAACGCCTCTCAGGACATTGATCAGATGATCATGTACCATCATTATTATCCACTAAGTACGACATCTGTCGTGAGGATAGGGATACTGGTGCTACGGTAGAGGGTGTGGGAATTATGATAAATGAAGACCTTTCCCACAGTAAGACATCGATAGAGATTGCTTCTCACACAATCCAACTAACATCGGTATTTCTTACTGTTGCTAGGAGGAGACTGGCACTTATAGTAGGCCGACTGCTTCACCATTAGACGATCAAATACTGAGGGACACATTGCAAGTACTGAAAAGGCAATTCAACGCATTTCTAAATTTTGGAAAACTTTAATCTCCTGAGCATCGATTGGCGTGCCTAAATTTCTTCATCAGAGTCAGCTGAGTCGCAATATTTGGACTAGTTCCATGTCATAGGCTTTTATCAGCATGTCAGGGAACCTACATGCTTTAGGTCAGGACACACTCCGTCCACTTTAGATTTGGTTCCATCGTCTCATGAAAGAGATATTTATGGGATCAGATACCTTTCACCACTAGACAAGAGCGACCACGCCGTAATTCTTCTTGACTGGAATTAAGTCACCAAGTAAAGATATCCCGCAACATTGGTCGACTGGACAGCGTCCAACTGCAAACTCAAGAAATGAAACCAGACGAATTAGAAACTACTGTAGAAAGCAGGTGGACTATTATACGAGGAAACCTTTAACAACTACAGGGAAGTTTTGCTATTCTACAACAAGTGAGAACGCGAGGAAAACCCCCATGGTGCAGCGCATCTATTCGCGAGGCTATTAAATGAAGTGACCGTAACTGGAGGGCTCAACATTCTCTAGAACTCATAGATCAAGACTGCAGTACATACAGACCAGAAATTCAGCTGTTGCGCTGCAAAGAGAAGCTGAAAGTGACTTTGAATCCACACTTGCCAAAAAACAGATTAACTCGAAAGATTTTTATGGCTGTGTTCAGTCCAAACGAACTTTAAAAGAAGAAATACGTACGTTAGTGTAGGATGATGGCAACATGGCTTTGACTGCATAGGAAAAAGCCGATGCTTTGCATTCATTCTTCTGCAGTGTTCATCGGCTTGATTCAAGTAACCGCTTAGTAGCTCACGAGTGCAGATCACCTCTCTTTAGCTTCGTATAATGTTAATCAGGAAATGTTCACAACAGTTCTGTTGCAGCTGGATAAAAGTAAGTTGGCTGGCCCCGACGGTATACATCCGGCTATTCTTGAACCGCTCACGAATATCGTTAGAGTTGCAATCAGCAATCTTTACGAGCTACGTTACTCAAGGGAATACTACCGGATGATTGGAAACGAGCGGAGGTAGTAACCATATACAAAAGGGTCCCATTTCAGATGTACGCAACTAAGGGCCAGTAAGCCTGACTAGCATTCTTTGCAAGTTCTTGGAAAAATATTTCGGCACCAGATATGTAAACATTTGGTAGCCAATTCCTTACTATCCGATGCTCAGCATGGATTCTGAAAAGGAAGATCCTGTCTAACCAATCTTCTGAGCTCTCTTGATGAAGTGACTTGTCGGCTCGATGAAGGGAGTGTAGTCGAAGCACGCTACCTTGTGTTTCAAACGGCCTTTGACTCAGTAAACCATAGGTGCCTTCTGCACAAACTAAGGATGTGTGGAGTCACAGGCGAATTACATTAATGGTTAGACAGCTTCTTAACTGATAGCACTAACTATGTTAGAGTTGCCGAAGCAGCAATCAAGGCTCGCAGAGAAATGTTCAGACTGCGCTTAGCGTTGTCAGCCCGAAAAACTTCAATCTTCATTCCCTAATACAAATTGTCGTGTGGTTCCACTTGGAATACTGCGTTTAATTCTGGGCACCGTACTTTAAAAAATATATCTCATGTCCAGGGTCCAGCGCCTTGCGACTAGGATGTTTGATGGTAAGACAGGTAAAACCTATGAGGCAAGACTTAAGGACCTCGATCTGTTCTCACTAAAGAGAAGGCGGCTGCGAGGCGACCTAATAGAAGCCTTCAAAATCGTAAAAGCTCTTACGGGTGATAATATTACTGAACTCCTTAAACTTGCCCTTAAAGCGCCTACAAATTTTATTTCTATGAAACATCTTAAGAGTAAGCCCAGGTTGCCGGCACGTGAGAACTTTTTCAGTAACCGAGTGGTCAACTTCGAGAACAAGCTCCCAGATTGTATAGTAAACCTCTAAAGTGTGTTAAGCTTTAGAAGGAAATTAGATGCAAATAGCCTACCATATTTCCGCACATGGTCTAATAAAATTTTAAAAAAACGTATTGTTACATTTTTTATCTCATATCTGTCTAGGCCTGAGCAACCTGACAGCATCTTAGCCCACATGCAGTCTATGACTGTGCTTCACTTTGCATCAACTAGGCTAGTGATTTCATACATCATACATTTTTCGCGCATAATAATGCATTGTTTCCTGAATAGATGACCTCTCACCATGCAGTTCAGAGAACCCCTACATCACTTTCCAGATATCCGGAAACAAAAACGTGTGGAACGTACGAATTGTATACTCAATATCGGAGTGCTGGGTGCTCAACTGCATACCGTCGAAGGTAATCTGGGTTCGTGATTGGCTTTTAGCCACCTTCGACCCTGTGCAACTTGAACTTGAACTTAAACTTGAACTAAAATATGGCGGTTATTTTAAATATTTGAAATCACCTGTTTCAAGGCTCATGTAATAAGTCTTTGTTTTCAACTGAAGTCTACCAAGAACACGGTGCCTATTAATAATGAATTAGAATAAAATCAAACAGATATCCTCCTCCGTTTAATATTATTGATTTTTATTTACGCACACTACTTTTACAAATACTCGTTTCTCACATTTCAAAATAACTTGAATATGGTGGTAATTTGCTTAAATTTGCTTAATTCAGCCTAATTTAATTTTAACGGTTGCAGTTCGGAATTCCTTTTAAATTCGCCGATTCGTCTCTGCTTCTGAAGCACGCTTTCAAGACGAGAAAAGAAGGTATTTACTTACGCACGCGAAGTGATGTCAAACTTTTCAACCTGAACCGGTTGAGAGCACAAACCAAGGCACGGGGTGTGCTAATCCGTTACCTGCTGTTTGTTAACGATGCAGCCTTTATTGCTTACTCACAAGAGAACCTCCAGTCGCTAGTGGAGTTTTTTCGTTCGCATGCAAAGACTTTGGGCTAATAATCAGCATCAGCAAGACAAAAGTCCTTGGTCAAGGGATTGTATCGCCTCCAATCATCACTGTTGAACTGTCAGCTTGAACCAGTACATCATTTAACATATCTTAGTTCAACGATTGCACATAACATCTCGCGATGCACTAATATTGATAAACGGATTGTCAGAGCAGCTGTCATTTTGTCCTGATTGAACTGTCGTGTCTGGGGCAGCCGCAAATTGACTGTTGAGACAGGTTGGTATACAGCGCGTGTGTACTCAATGCTTTTCTGTACGACAGTGAAATCTGGTCC
>JACCGJ010018783.1:0-155313 GCA_013407085.1 Atriophallophorus winterbourni | reverse complement strand
CTAAGGTTTATCAAGCTGAGCTGCTCGCACTACTTGGGAGAAAGAGATGCTTTTCTAGTTATTTGTGTTATATTAAGTGTTGTCATTCACTGCTGATTCATTGTCAATAGTTCTCATATTCTGTGCTCATTTCTGTTGTCATTCTAAATGGGATGTGAAAGCATAATAAACATTCTAAGGGTTTTCGGCATTACTAGTTTGTGAACGTCTGTTTTAGACTAATAATTTCTGACTACTCGACAGATTCGGTCTCATATTTGTCAGTTCAAATGAAAATTTCAAACTAGTAAATCTTGAATATTTTGTTCACCAACATGCTATGCATCTGTTTTTCATATTTGCTAATAAACTGGTTTGAACGACGATAATTTGCAATCATTATACGATTCGAATCATGCATTTATGAATATTTTCTCGTGAAACTTGAAGGTGATAAAGCTTCATCCATTAACACAGCGCTAGGCTGCGATGGTGAATTTCGCGACCAGGTAGATACATATGAATAGCAAGTGGAACTGGGTTAATCACTTTCTTACTGTCAAGACAAGGTTCGAACATGGGAACTCGCATACTAATTTCGCCCTATACAGCATACCTTTCATTTCGTTTGTCTCAACCGAAATGAATTGTTTTCTAACACTAAACTTCATCTGCTTATATTGAACCGAAGTTTAATTCACAAATCTCGATTATGAAAAACATGTTCGAAGAATTCAAAAGCTTTATTCGAAAATATTGGAAAATTCAGTTTCACCTTAAATTCAACGAGATAAATGTTTTCACAATTGTCCGCTGACTGAAACCTTTTATCAGATATTATCTTGAGACGAAGATAGATGAAGAGACGCTGATATTTTGATATTCGAGATGAAAATATGATATAATTTAATCGTGTTTTGAAAAAGAATGAGATTCGGCACTTTCGGTGCCGAGTGGGTGAGAAATTTCGATGAAAATGTTGTTATCTAGTCGATTACAAGTTGAAAGCCCTGATTGTTTTGTTAAAATTCAATTTCCGATCAAAATAATTTTGGTACAACGTCTTATTAGCGCAATGGAATGAAGGAAAATTTTCAGGAAAGTAGTATAAAAAATGAGGTAAGACACAAATGAGAGTCGAAAGGGAGATCAGTTCGGGATTAATGCCAATAGTGCGAAGACGAAACGCGTAAAATAAAAGCCTGCGTACTTTAATAAATATAGAATATTTTAGGAGTACAGGTTATCGTATCAGTGATGGTGAATACCAGATACGGGAAATTTATCTCCACTGAGGCATGTGGATGTGATTGTTGATCACTGAAGATTGCTACACAAACCGTCACACTTATCATAAAGTAGTAAACACCCGTATTCAAACAGTTTATGGAGTTCATGTAATTCCTTCAAGAGGATATCTGAAAGGCTGTTTCTAGTTACAGCTCAGCCAATGGTCACATCATCCAAGTATTTGTGATCAAAATTAGATGCGGATGTGGGTGAACAAGAACGTTTGTTGAAAAGAAGAATTTGGGAAGAATCACAACTTGAAGAACTCATTTCACAGCTGGGATCTAGGAAGAACGTATTCCGTTGACATCTAACTAACGTATCCACATACTCAGTTGGTTGTTGACTGTGTTCGTAGTAGTTCTACTGCTTCACACAATTTCAGAGCTGAGCGCATTTGTGTAGTTAAGGATGCATACTTTGACAGCTACTAACTTTTGGTCGAGCTTATGTAACACTATGAATTATGTACACAACAGAGTCGACATTAAACCCTCTTTCCGACATACAGATTGATTATCCTCATTGTTATAAGATATTTTTTGAGTTCGATCTAGAAATATTCTCTCCCAAACTTTTAACACGTGTGAAGAAAATGAATGTGCTATGTCTTTACTGCACTACTGTTGGCCCAGCCCGTGTGGTCAGAGAGAACACAACCGTCACTCAACTCGTCTATTCACCGAAAGCAAAGAGTATCACAAGTGAGCGAATGTGTGAATATCACAGTGAGCGAAAATCATAATTTGAACTCACCATCGATATTGGTTGATGATTAATCGATAGTTCGTTCACTTTTTGTACGACAGGAGGCGCCCTCCTAACAGAATGGACCGAAGTTTTTTTAATGGAGCTTTTAAGAACTGGAGTAATTTTAATTGTTTTCAAGCTATCTGTCTTTGCCTCAGTCGATGTATATCGGTTAAAAATATCGAAATAATTAGTTAAGCAATCCATGGCGCGTAGATTTTCAGTACGATTGGATTACCCCTGTCATGGCCCGGTGCCATTCGTTCTTTTAAATTTCTAGGCATTTTGAAGAAGTCATCTTCAGTTATATTGAACTCGTCATCTCATAGATAGATTGTTGCGGGTCTATTAAATTATTCAATTCAAAGTTTAGATTCCGTTGATCGAGCGAGCAGTTTGTTAATTTGCGCACAGTATATTGCCCTTTTTCTTTTGCTAATACACATCAGACGAAAAAGCTCCAATCATTTCTCGAGGGCTCTAACATATGATTTCAATATGCGCTATTCATAATATGGTCTAAACATTCAATAGCATTCAAAATTCTGGCGAAAACAAGAACTTAGTCCTCTGCGTATTTTGAGAAACGTTTGATAATTCAATGTGATTACGTTCACGACTACTTATCGATTACCGATGGAATGTGTTTACGAACGTCATTCTGGTATGTCACGTGAGGAACTCTTTTAAGGATCCGTTTCAAACCAATCATTCACGTGCCACACACATCTAATTTGCTTGGAAACATTTTAAACACATTAAGTCCACAATGTTTTTCATCTATGTTTGCTGAACTAAGAGCATCAACGCATACTGATTCGAGAAACCACTGCAAAATCTAAAAATACATGATAGGATAAAACTGATGTAGATTGCAAATTTTATCGTCAGATAATATTTTTACGTGCTAGTTACCATGCTGTAAATATTAATTACTGAAATAAACGTTATAAAACAGCGTGACAGAAAGCAATAAAGTGTCTCTCCATATTTCATATTTGAACAAAATAATTTCATGTGTTTCATTGGATGATAATCTTTTGTTTAATATTTATATCGGCCCGGCGATACAAAAGTGGATGCATTCAAGTGCATGCGGATCCTAATGAGCGCAAACAGCACGAAACAGGTCGTGAGATGTGTGTGTGTGTAATGGAAATACATGCAAATGAGCATTCGGATCCTAATCCCAAGCCTTTTCCTGGACGGCATGTATCACTGGTCTCAACTAAATCAGATGCCTTTCAACATAAAAATGTTACATGTTACAACTTGTCCGGCATTACGTGCATACATGTCATATTGGTCACGTAAACTTTGCTTGGACCAGCGCTGAGAATTATTTTTGAATCTGGATTACTAATAACCTGAAACCACATAGTCGTTGCTAGAAAGTCTTCAACAGGGCGAGCGGTATATTGGGAATGCTGAGGAGAATATTTGGGCAGTTCTCTCCTAAAACGCTCCCCGTATTATAAATACTTGCATCCATCCAACTATAGGGTACATGATCCCAGTTTGTGCATCTTGGCTGGGTAAAGACATTGGATTGCTGGATAAACTTTACCACCGAGCGAGGAAGCTGTTTGATGGGATGCAGCACGTCCCATATCAAAAGTGATGTTATGAACTGGGATTGACCGATTTTACACAAAGACTGGACAAAGATCGACATTATCCTCTCTACGATTTAATAGATGTCAGTCCCCCCAAGAATACACAGAGTCATTTAAGTTGCCTCGTTATAGCGCACTCAAGCCTCGATTGTATTATTCACTATCACAGGATATTGTGAACGCTACCACAATTCGTGATTTGAAATCGAAATGGATGCTTATACATAAGATCACTCTACTTTCGGCACTGTTTATTGACCCCAAATGAACCCACATAAACCAAACACCTCAATGAAATTTTGATTGAATCCTATTTATATTTTGTAGCTGTCATATAATTGTACGCATAAAGCGATTGCAATTTTTTTCACCAAAAAATCATGATACTTGATTTTATTGATTGCAAGCACCAACTAACTGGTCGACGAATATGTGATATGAATGCATTTAAATTTGTATATTTTGATCAATGCCATGTGACAGAGCAGTCGATTGAACAGTATGGTCGTGCCAGCCTTATCTAACAGTGGTTTCAACGATATAAAATGTTTCGCTATTGGCGATCGTCTCAGCCGTTTGTAAACCGCGCTTTAGTCAACATTGATATCAGCAGATTGCCCCATATCTTCATCCAAGAAATATCATTACTAAACTTTACCTTTAACTGAAAAAAGCAGCTCAGGATGTGAGAATATGCGAAATGACTTCAAAAAATGGATCAGTTTTTCTGAGTTTCCCGACTACCACTTCGCGTTTATAGAAATAAATTATCATTTATTCAAGAAAACGTAATTTATATTCTCCATAATCTTAACGCTTATTTACAATTTGAAAACGTTTATCTTGATCAAAGTTTGATAATGTGACTAAATTGCATTGAATCCTCAGAGTCTGCATCCGCATCCTCGTTAAGTTGCCAAGGTGCTATTCGTCGCAAAGGTGGTGTCCATGTTGGATTAGAAATAGCTTTATCACGGGATTGGCCAGTGCTTTCACTTTTGGACCTGGTTTTTACAGACTTTTTACTTCTAAATACGTGTTCACCTTTACATATCTTGACTTTTTCGGATGGTGGGTCGCCTTCCAGAATGACGGGTGGATAGTACCAGTATAGCGAACGATTTGCTGCTTGTTTCGAAAGAATCTTGTCATATTTTGGGTGACTAAGACTGGTCTTCCAATGGGCATAGCCATGACCTTGGGTTTGTGTTGGTTCACGGAGCAAACGTTGATCTTTTGCAGTCGATTCCTCACTCAGATTCCAAGATCCCATTGAACGAGGTAATTTTGGTGATTTATGAGCATTCGATGGACTATAAGCGCATACCGACCGCCAAAATGAAATTATTTTCGAATATTTCAAATCATCATCTTCATCGGATGGTGGATTGGCGTCGGGAAATGAATTATTTAATTGACTTTCAACTGGCTTAATGCTCACTGAATTAGGCGCGTTCCTCTCGGATAATGAAGGATGATGCTCTTGGCGTATCCTAACTGTTTTCCGATGATGATAAAGAGGTTTCGGTCGATATTCCCGGTGAAGACGAGGTAATGACTTGTTACGAGGCGTATCGTAGATATCGGAAAAATTTTTATCCGCCGTATGCAGATAGGGAGAAGATTTGGCTCTGTTTTGTTTTGAAAGGTGAACAGTGATGCGGGACTTAGATAGCTTATTATATGCTAAGGAGAACGTAAGCTGCTTTTTGAATAACAGTTTATTGGAACGTTTTCTTCTATTGGTTGGCTTTGCGGCCGAATAGAGTTGTCCTTCTGTTAGAATTTTGCTAGCTATTTCGGGAGCAGATATACACAAATCACTTTTTTGCGATAAACCGATTTTTTTCTCATTCGTTGCAAGTAGGTTTGGAATAAGGCAAACATTTTCAAATTTTATCGATTCATCATCTGTTCCACAAATCCTGGACAAAATATGGGATAATTCATGAGAACCCTTGACTCCATTATTGATTTCCTTTGTTCGGTTCGTGCATATCTCATCGTTTACTAAACAACAATCATCTAAATAAAATATTGCCGGAAGTTCAGTTTGAATTTTATTTGTATCCTCTGAATCGCTCAGCTGACGCTCAATTCCAAAATTCGCATGTTCACTTGTCAGTTCACCTTCAAGTGTAAGGCTCGTTTCATTGGAATAGATATCGATGGGACTGTGAAGAATGCACTCGGCTAATTGAACTGCACTGGCGTTTTTCAGGTTTTCTGGTTCGAATAATGATTTATTCGTTTGTAATTTTAACATTCCGTTTAAGTTGTTTTCCGGTAGATCATTCACAAAGCTCTCAGCAGGTTTCTTTGAACCATTGTTGGTGTACTGTGCAGCCGATTCATCGAGCATTTCCTGATTGTTAATCAATGTTGTATCACCTTTGAATACTTCTAAAGCACTCTGAAAAATATCATTAACGATTTCAGCAGCAGACGCTTCAATTTCGGATAATACGTTTTCATCTTGATTTCTAATCTCCTGGGGATATGTAGGTAAAGCATTAGTAGATTTTTCATTTTCCGTGTTTGGCAACAGTGAAAAGATATGATTGTCGTTCGAAAGCTCAAATTCATCGTTAATAATTTGTGTATCACCCCAAAAATCAATACAAATTCCTTCCATTAACATAACAAATGTCTCTCTCACAAAATCTTCTAACGTTTTATTATTTTGTACAGAATCCAAATGAGATTGCGCTTCAGTTTTATCACCAGGTAATTTAACCCCACTCCCGCTATCCGTGTCAACTAGATTCTTACTTGCATTCGCTTTTTCAGGTTTTAATTCTGATGGTAAGCTTGAATTTGTTTCACTGTTTGCAGCTGTCTTTTCAAGGTTACATTTTTCAGATTCATCTTGCGTTGAATTCTCATCATTATTTGTGGTGATGTTACTAGTGAGCGCATCATTATCCATTGTTTCCAAATCACAAATAAACTTACATTCATCTTCATGCAAAACTGGATTATTGCCAATTAATTTAGCTGCATTTTCCACTGCTCCGTTACCTTTGATGAATTCTGCTTTGTGCAAGATGACATCCTCGGAAGACTTCCCTTCGGAGATTTCCTCATATGATATCGGTTCTAAATCTTGTGTTGTTTTATCCGATATATCTCTGCTGGTGTTGTTACACGGCGGTGAAATTTTCGTTCCACGATCAGTTAATTTATTATCGTTTTGCGGGGAAGAAACAAAACAATTCTCGTTATTATTATTAACTCCTCTCGTGGGTTGGTTAACGGGAGGGATATCACTATAATCGGAAATAAGTGTCTGTTCGTCAAAAGTTAGTCTATCCATGGAATCGGCTAATCTTATCCATATATCAGGCAATTTTTCGCGAGAACCACCTTTTTCCATTTTCCTATTTTCATGTTCAACAGATGTATCTTTCCGATAGTTTGTTTCGATATCATTTTTAACTGCATCATTTTTTATATCCTCACATTCCGAATGTGGATTTTCGGATATTTTTCGTGGAAAGTTATTGAGAGCCTCATCTTCACATTTTGGGTCATCATCTTTGGAGGGAATATTTATCGTCTCTTGTAAAATGCTGCCAAGCTTCTCATAATGTTCACCCGTCAAACACGTGGTGTCTTGCATGAGGTCTGTCGGATATTTTTCAAGCAAATAATTTGCGATAATTGAAGCACCTTTAGATGCGAATTTCTGATTTTCGTCCCGCGTGATGCTTTCCTTGTCCTGTCCGTTTCCCATTTTGTTACGAACAAATTTTTATCAAGTCTGAAACAAAGTTATTTATAGTGTATGCGTTTTAAGAATGATGTTAATTAAACAAATTGTGTATAGTTGAAATAAGCTATATCAAAATATCAAGTTTTGAGTAAATTAATCAATGACTCAATTGAAGAACCTAAAGTTTTATCAATCAATCCATACGCAAACAATCCATAGATTCAATACAATTTCTTTCAATCAATCAAACAAGAAATTCGCTTATCAAATGTTCTATATTAAAGTATGATTCTCTATTTATACACCTTACTATTCTCATGAAAATCTTCACAAAATAAATTCGAATCTATTCCGAACCATTTAGCAAGTGTATGACTTTGTTAGCGATGTCATTACGTATAATCTAGTATTCTTTCTTCTCTACTCTCAAAGGAGTTATTCGTTACGCTGATTTAAATAACTTAGAGCTCATTTAAATGAAATGTATGTATATTGTCTCATGTTTCCTGACAATTAAAGTAACAGCCATCGAATATTGAACATAAAACTATTCAATGAATAAAAATATATATTTAAAGTATCTACAAAATACCTAGGGTTTGTGATCGTAGTGTCCTAATGAAACCAGTCATTGGGTGTGGGATGCGTATGTATGCAAACACGGGGTTGTGACCAAGACATTAGTTTGAGCACATGTGACTTAAAAGGCTGGACGTATCTGTCTTATCGAACAGTGTATACAAATTTTAAACATTATTTTATTATTTTCACCTGTTTCAATTTATTGTGGATCCCGATTGTACTGCGGCTACTTGGTGGTTGCAAAAAATAAGTATATATATATATATATATATATATATATATAGTAAAAATAAAATGTTAATTGTTAGATCGGCGTTGAATATTTCGCATAAAATGAAGCGATTAATCTTCAGTTTTGCAACTAATGATGTTTTTCCATTCTTTAGATATTCGAAAACTAAGGAACGTAGCAACAACCATGAATATTCGGTCGCTCATTCAAACATAAAATGAAATATTTTTAAATTTTGGATAGTTCAGTTGGATTAGGTGTTATGAGAAATGGTAGTCCATCAATTGAAAAATTCAAAATAAATAATTAAGAAAGGTATTCGCATCTTTCGGTATTACATCGAAAGCAATATGACAAGATTTTCACCGGTTGCAAGTGGTTTAGACTACATGCTCACATTACATCTGCCTTGAATTCGTTAAATTTTAGAAGAAATATTTGACTTCCAAACTATTAAACGATATGATTGACTCGGTAAACCCTCTGCTGTCACCTGTAATACAGTGAGCATACGCATGTTAAAATAAACTTATGTAATGACCAAAGTAATGTGTTGCTCACATCCCCATCCCTTACAAACCACTATCGGTTTCAGGCTGTTTGCCATCGTCAGGTGGAAACAGTAAGATCAGGTTCAGTGAGCCTTGAAACAGTGGATTAAAGGTAAACAACGTTATACTTGTAATCCAACTGTTATATAGGTACGAACCCCATATAACAGTTGGCATACAAGTATAACCTTTTTTACATTTAATCCACTGTTTCAAGGCTCATTGAACCTGATCTTACTGTCTCAACCTGACGACGGCAAACAGTCAGAAACCGGTAGTGGTGTGTAAGGGATGGGGATGTGAGCAACACATTACTTTGGTCATCCATAAGCGCCTCGAGTGCTTGACCAAGAATCACTTTGTGATTCCGTGTCTGAACATCGTGGTTCGTTGTACGAACCCTATATAACAGTTGGCATACAAGTATAACCTTGTTTAAACTTATGTAATATTTTCAATACAGCATAACCCACTGATTGTGGAAAAGTGTTCTCATAAAGAAAAATCGTCAGTGAAGTACACCAGGAACTTGTAGCTTTATATGAAGAACGTCTACCATCGAAAAAACTACTAACACTAACACCCGGGTGTTCGTTCGAAACAGTTTACATTTCCTTGAGAAAAAATCATGAATGTGAAGCCGGCTATAACAGGGACGATTTGAATAGTCGCTATGAAATATTCAAGATTCAAGATTCAAGATTCAAGAATTTATGGTATAAAAAGCTCGTAGCTGTACAACACCACAGGATATTCGTATAAGGACAATAAATATATATACAAAATAAATTGAGTCATTAGGAAGATATTTTCTATCTGTAAGCGAAAATTTGACTTTTGTCGTGTGATCACGCATCTAACTTCAAATAAATTACTTTCCTTATTTCTTTCGAGTAATCACGAGGGAAAGTTTCATGTCTCCTGATTCTCTTAACAATTTACTTGAACGAAGCTATCGAATGCATGTTTATAAATCACTAATGGAATATTCAGTGGGATAAAAACATTTATCATCCTTACCACTGAAACAGAACAATTGTTGACCTTTTTCATTTCTCATAGTTAGACGATAACTAAGTAACTGTGAGCTGCTTCACTATGGCAGCATCTGCCTACGATTTTTTCGATTCCATTCGTATAGTTTGTGCAATCTTATATACGTATTTATAGCGATTTTGATGGGAACAATGCTACCGCAACATTTAAATGAATACATTCAAAGAAAAGGTACTTTAAATTCGTGCTATACTCGTATCTTCCTCACCTGACCACACAAGAGGATTCTGGCTCTTCACCTTCATCGGAATTAGACAGTAAGATTATATACAGTGAACCAAGAAATTGTGGAAAAGTGGTAGATTATGTTTTACGTTTAAGCCACTTATTAATATGTTAATTAAAAAGAACCATCTTAAAATCCGACATAGGCAAATAATCATTCTAAGTCCTCGCGATGAAGACGCTTAAGAATGATTGATGTATATTTCTGCTGACTCATCATGCACATCATCCCGCAACCAGTTTCTCACAAGTTTCCTTCTTCAGATGGCACCAGTAAAAATATGGTCAGTGAGAGTCTAACCTCGAAACAAGTGCTTCAAATTCAGAGCCATTTTCTCTTTTATGCGGTAATACATCTCGTGTTCCCAAATGTTATACATCCGCCAATGTTAAACTCAAGTAAAGATGTTTCACATTCTTTTGCTAATCCAACAAGTTTTTATTTTACAAGCTTTTGCTTGCGATACATGTCCACATATATCAGATTCTGCATTGTAAATATGCATCTTTACCTAGTTAAATCTAATTCATATTAATTAGAAACAGTTATTTATTTGAAAAGAAGGATGGATTTAAATGGCACCAATAAAACTGATAAAACAAATGTGCTCTTGATGTACCGCATTTGTTGTGTTGTATATCGAGAACATGTAATTGACTACTCTATTAAAATAATGCAAGCATTTTATACAAGAGTAACGATTTCCCACACTTCATTACAAACATCACGTTTTTGCTCGTATGCTTGGAACTTAATTGTAGAAAACAGTGCTAAACAATTGATGGTACTGAAACATTTAAGTTGTGGATAATATAATATGATGATGTTTCATGTTCCATAAAAAGCTAAATCAATATAAGTTCGTTAAGGAAATTTTTACAAGATTCAAGTTAATTCAAGGTTTTTCATGGTCTAAAAAGCAACAAGTTTAACAACAAACATATGATGGTAAAAATTGAAATTCAAGTGTATAAACAATATATATATATAAGATTCATTTTATTTAGTATGGGAAAGCTGTACATAATTCAATACAAACTTATTGCTGATAAATTTCGAAAATATCATTCGAATATGAATCATGGTAAAAAGCTAATAACATAAGAACCTCGTTCAATAATTTAATATTATTATACCATATAAATTATATATTGTTATATTATATTATATATAACATAATATAATATATAATATATATAATCTTTCGTGACATACTTGCCCCGGGAATGACAGCATATTAAATATACGTTTTTGAACGGTGGTTACGATTTACCTCAAAAAATCGTTTGTTATAGCATTGCAAATCAAATCACCTTTGTATATTCCACACTTCATTGATCATGAAACACCGTTGTCGCAGTGAGCAAATAACAATTGTCTACCAGTGTAAGCATTCTTGCTGTGCAAGTAGTGAGAAGCTCAACTGGAATTCGACAGGTCGATTAAAGTTGAAGCGCACGTGACCCACCCGAAAACTGCATCCCACCGAGACACGCGAATCGCTTTGTGTATTCTTTCATTTATTTGATCACTTAGATGTGACAACTTAAGACATGTATGATGAAAGACAGTGGATTGATGAGATCAAGTCTAGTGAACGAAGCTTTATACGTTAATCACATTCATAAAAGCGTTTTGGAAAATGTGTTCTTGTGATTATTCACCAACAACATTGACAATTTGAGGGGATTATTTAACAGAAATCATCATGTATTTCTGACTACTTGCAACTAATATCAGAGCAAATCTGATATTTTGAATACGTCAGATTGCTGCTGATTACTCTTCTAAATAACGTACCCCTGAGCTATTAGTTCGCTTATTCGAGGAGCAAAGGTTTTACAAAACAAGCGACTTTGCTCCGACACATTTGTTTCAGTCATTTTATTATATTCCAGTTCGATTTTCAGAAGAGGACAAAACGTTTCAATAAATATGCACACGTAATCACTGCATTAGAAGTTTATAAAGAAAACTCTATTGTATGAAGTAGGAAGAAAACAAATTTGTGATAAAAAGTTTATCAAGTTGCTTGTCGATCAATTGCGTGTAGTACGCACATGACAATGAACGGAATACGAATAATTTTTATGGGAAATCTCGTTATCACAACAGCGTCCACCACCTTTCCGCGCTAGTTCTCAATTTATTTCTGGATAACTGGTTCCCTTCAATCTCATCTTGATCATCTTTTCGTGTTTCTGAGTTTCGAACCACTCTGATGCAATCCGTTCGAAACCCGAGTTGTTGCGTGTTTGCGATTGTCGTCGTTGGCCGCTTCCTGCTCATGCGTTGTGGCGAAGGGTTTTGTTCTGCGCATCATCAAAAACCTCGTGAATAGCATTCATCGCTAAAGCACTTCCCACCTCCTTGGTATGGCATAATGCTCCATACTCCTTGATAATCCACATTAATTACAGCCACATTTAAATGATAATTTTGCGAAATCTATTTAACAAATAACGTTTTTTTATTTGAGATAAATGTTTTAGCCATTTTGAATGTACTTGCTGGGAAACGATTTCTCATCCTAAACCAACTTTCACATAAATGAGCGATAACTATATTGAACCATTGTACACATCAAACCTCAGTTATTGTACAGCAATTAGCTGATAGATAGAATAGCGGCCTCGTGGTATGTCTATTTGAACAAATATTTTCATTGAATGTCGTGCATTTCATCACAGTCCTCATAGTAAATGAGGAAAACTGAAGTGCTAATTAGCATAAATCCTCACAAAGTGAACCAATTTGACAAGCTAAAACTTTGATGAGCGGAAAACCTGATTGGTTGGACGTTTTGTTTTTTTATGAATACTGCTTCCGCTTCCTGTAGTAGGATGCATTTGAATGTGTTCATTTTTATAGACATCTCAAAATAGTTTTTTCTGTATTCTACCGAAAACAATTATTTGAATGATGGTAAATAAAATCGATTTTTGAGAATTATAACAAGAAATTTTACTACTCTTGTCTTTTTCAAAACGAAGGCTTCTATCGATCTTATTTAATCGATGGATATTTCGGTTGCATAAATGCCATATTTGGTAAAGTTGGGAACTTGAAGCAGTAAATGCCTCGTCAGAAATTAATTGATGCTTCAGAGTGTAGTCGTTCAACTTAACATTATGTGTGATTCGATCGAATTTAAGAACCAAATTTTGGATAAATTTTATTTAAAACATTTGGTTATTCGTTCCGCTACTAATTCGAATGAATCCGGTGCATTTATTGTTTAAACGCAATGCACTTTTTCATGAACCAGGACCAAAGGATTGGGGGAAATTATTGACAACTGGGGCCAGTGCTTCACTCTGTCAAAACGGCAAGCACCAATCGCCAATCGATATCAAAACCGTGGATTTAGTATTCGACCAGACTCTTGAAAAGATGAACATTCACGGAAAAGATGAGCCGGTAGGTAGTGTATCGATTCTATTATTCTACGTGGGAGCTTAACGCAAACACTGTTGAAAGAGACGTAATAAACGGTTTTTATTTTTCTTGCATCTTGTCGTCAGGAGCGCAGTATTTCTTAAAAAACACATATACAATGAACAAGAAGCGCTTGTATGCCATTGTTGGATAAAGCTGGTACGACCAACATGTTCAATTACATGTGTCCAAACACATGTTAAATGGGGTTGAAACCATAACCATGAAACAAAATATTCATTTGCATGCTTTTCCGTCATTCACACCCCACGACCGGTTTCGTGCTGTTTGCACTCATCAGGTAGGGACAGTAAGATCAGGATCCGCATGCGCTTGAAACAGTGGAAGAATGTTAAACAAGGAGCGTTTGTATGCCACTGTTGGATAAGGCTGGTACAATTAACCTGTTAAATTACGTGTCCAAACACATGTTTAATTGGGTTAAACCCATAACTATGTAACAAAATATTCATTTGCATGCTTTTCCGTCATTCAAGCGCATGCTGATCCTGATCTTACTGTCCCTACTTGATGAGTGCAAACAGCATGAAACCGGTCGTGGGGTGGGAATGACGGAAAAGCATGCAAATGAATATTTTGTTTCATGTACGATGAATTGTGAAAAATTAGAAGCTTTCAAGTTCAGTTTTTCGTCTCAGTTTAAAACATGATTTTATATTTTTGTGAATAAGATATGTTAAGGGAATTCATTAACTATGCTACATTATGACGAAATTCGAGAGGACTATACGTTGAATAGACTTGTGAAGTCTTTAAAAATAAGGCTTTACAATAAATTAAGCCTTGAGAATATAATGATTGGTGCTTGTTTGCTTGTTCGATTCTTTCAACTTAACTCAAGCAGGGTAATATTCAATAGGAACCGGTATGTTATCCATAGATAAAGATAAATATTTAGAGAAATTGCATGGACTTGTCTGATGGGAAATAATGAAATATTGATAAGGCGAAAGTAATCGTATCCATTTTTAGTAAAACGAGTGGGCCAATCATTATTGCAATATAATTTAATCGTAGTTTACATGTACACACAACAATCGTTAATCAAACTTTTGCTTATTTGCTTCGAAGTGTAGTGTGTCGAATAAATCTTACTGTTCGACATTTAGATTTTGAAAAGTTTTTTTACAAGTAACGCGATCAATCTTGAAATCGAACATTGAGAATATTGCCAAAAATATCACTTTTATTTGATTGATACGTCTCCGTGTCTAAAAGTTGAGAATCAATGTGAATTATCATAAAAGTTGGTTTATTTTGTTATATGTCTTTCTATTTATATTTACATATATTATCTTTTATGAACGCCTAACATATATTTAATTCCATACTCATCCACTTTTAGCTTTATAACTGAGCAATTTGTATCCTTTTAATTCAGTTGGAGTTGACAGTACGAAATCTTGGCCAAGATCTCCTATTATCCCTTCCGCCTGATCAGATATTTATCGACGGCGGACCCTTAGTCTATTTCTACGAGGTATTTGAGATTCGTGTAAAGTTTGGCTCCCAATCCACAAGGGGTTCTGACCATCAAATAAACGGCCGAACATTTCCAGGAGAGGTACTGAAATTTTATTATCATTTTTCTTAAAAGGTACATACCTAATCTACATTCGTTTTAAGCATACTAAAATTAATGGTGTAACTAACATTGTGCTTAAAATAAAATGTGAAAAATTCGATTATGAAAATTCCTCGTTTAATTCCTTAAATGCCGAATAATTTTTGTTACTGCGATTGAAATATGCGTTGGACAATTCATGTGAGTCTAAATCAGTAAACATGAGTCTGAGATAGCTGGCATTTGCGTATCCTTTTTATGGAAATAATCAAAGAGATTTTTGGCTTGGTAATAGTCTGCATCTTGTCCTGGTCTTTTGAGCGTTACGTTTATAAGAATTGATAAAGCGGAAGAAATACTTCTTAGATAATTTAAAAATTTTCAAGAGCCTGCTAACTTCGCTTTCATACTTTTCATACTACGGTTTTCACATGTTCTTGCACCAAATACTGAAGGATAAATATTGACTATTTTTTAAAACGTATCAAATCTGCAGAAATATAAGCTTAGTATTAAATAGTAGATGACCAAATCTTTCATATGATACCAATTATAATAAAGTACATTTAAGCTTAAATGAAATGCCAGTTCAGAGAGAGCGATATATCCTTTCCTATTTCGTCCAGGTTATCAGATGTGGCTAATTAAATTATGTCTAAATGCTATGCGTCGAAATACTAGGATCAGGTTCATTCAACGTTAAATTTATCTTTGATGGATGGATGAAGTACACATAATCGTGATGTATTATAAACTTATTAAATCACAGTGTCATGATCGAGCTATACTGGGTTGTATTTCGAGAACAAGCAGAGCTACTCATACAAGTGAGATCGATGGATAGAGTTAACGTGGGCACGGTCTCGGCTTAGCGCCATGTGGTAAAAACTATTTAGTCAATGACTGCTTGAGAAACCTAATTGTTCTCCTGTCTAGATATGAGTGACCTGGCTACATCCCAGCTCACATACCATCATGACAATCGCAAATAAATTCAAATCTTTAGTGCATCGGCGTTCGCGCAATATGAATCGTGTCGCCTTCTGCATACAGCGGGGTGGGTAAGCGAAAACAAGCTACTGCTGGTTCTAATCTTCAATGTTTCTCTTCCCTCTCCACCTCCCAACATTTCAATACTTATCATCTAGCATCCGTGTGATTAGTAATCGACCTGAACATTTTAAAAGCTCGCATATCCTGAACCCAAAACCCATTTTATAAGACCGCGCAAGTCTGCATGCATTGGTGCCATAAATGTACGAACCTTTCGTCAATCGGCCCAGCAAACTGTCTCTGCCCTCTGTCTAGATGTTTGTTGCTTGTCTGAGACAAAATATTATAATTCATCTATGAGAATTGAATTAATTACACCACGTTTTACAACAGGTAATTTTTTCCCTGTTCAAACTATTCTTTCCTTTATGCCACATACCGAGCGAGTGTAGGTATAGTATTGAGTTCGCATGCAGAAATCTCACCTCTAAATTGAAATCCGATCATTAGCAGGATGTGTGCCATCCGACTAGCTACATATATCAACACTAAATTCCGAACTCAAAGGAATCGTCGCTTGCTCACAGATGACACTTATTCTCCGACTAATAGTAGTACTGATTGCAACAAAGGTATGTTCAACGACGAAATCTGTGCACTCTTACGACGAGCTAAAGTTTCTCAAATCATTTGTCTTCCTAGGGATATGAATGCACAACTTATCGCTTAGAAGTTACTAAATCACAACTCGGACATACTTAACTCTGATACTTAACGGACAGAAAATTAGGAACACTTTCTTCACCTGTGTGCACAGCACAGACTATTTATAACTAGCAGTTCCTTTAGGCATAAAATGCGGAAGTGGGCAACTTGGCGTCCGCCTAACAATGATTAGCCATTGACGCAAATTAACCACCTCGCAATGAGCGCTAGATGAAGAGGCTACATTGAGAAATTTCGCTCTTTCTGTAGAACGTGCGTAGACTATGATCACGCGCTCCTTCAATTGAGATTAACATTAAAATTATCTTTTACAAAGACGGTCTTTTCCGAGAACGTTACCATCGAAAAGTTTACGGAGCCAACAATTCAACAATGACTAATGCGGCAGCTTACTTTGTAATCTTTTCACTCCGGGATCCGACAATAAGAAACAGAATTGGTATGTGATTGCAAATATAATGCCCGATGCCGCGTAGATGGCACGTGACAGTTCCTTCTCTATCAGAAGATCTCATTTGATCTCCCAGGATACCTTCCGATTAATAGAAGAAAGGCTGTGGTTAACTTTTGGTTCACAATATAACACAGGACGATCACGGTTGAGAAATGATCTTAAGAATAGTAGTAGCGCTGCAAAATGTTAGACAGTGGAGGTAGCCAGCAATTTATTTAACATCTAATAACTGGAAATTCGGTCTACATGTTCTAAGACCATTCAAGTCAGCAAGACAAAAACAGAGAACGATGGTTCCTAATCCACTAACAAAGAGCCCCCTTCTTGCACTGGGGAGAGCTGTACAAGTTATGTTGTGATATCATAATAAGCAAAATTTGACAGGTAAAGACACAGAAACGTTTCATCAGTGTTTGGCAGAATCTATAATCATACCTATTTTTGAAAAAAGTGTGCGTACAACATGCTCTAATCGAAATAGGATAAATCTTACGCCAGTCATTATCCCGCCTTTTACTTCAATCTAGGGCCTTACATTACACTGGGAATCACAGATTCGTGAACAGCAAGCAAGATGTTCTCCAGGTAGAGGATATGTCTTTCACATATTCCCTCTTTGAAACGCGTACAAGAAGGCTACTGTAGCTATCTTTCTTTATTTCAGGGATGTTTCAAATTCGGTCGAAAGTTCTCCTGATAGAATTTTTGGTAACGACAGGAATATAGAAAAAAAGTTAAGATACATAGACTTCGCCGATTAGACTGCGTATCGCGAATGAGAAATCATCGTTTTCCTAACGCCATTTTGTTCATCATTCCTATCTCGTGTTTGCGTCGTTGTATAGATGGCCTTACTCTTACTTGTCCTAATCAGATTGAGGCTTCAACTGTTAAACCAGATGCGGTTGGTGTGACCTGTCCCCCAGGTTGTTTTCCAGGAGATCAGAATTTGCAGTAGCTTATTTCCCTTAGTGATATGGTCTAAAATCAGGATTATTTGCAGTTTTTTGTGCATATCTTCTTCGAGTGTTCATGATTTTGTTGTTGTCCAGTGAAGTGACAAGGAAAGCTTGTTACGACGCGTGACAGTGAAAGCCACAAGAAGCTGTCATGCTGATATTGCTCTACTTGTTCAAAACTTTTGCTTGAATGCAAGTTTAATTCGTGCTGTAGACAAGTCATCCCAGTGTTTCTTTGCCTAATGTTCTATGTGTTCAGCAGCTTATCACGTACCACCCTTTCCCAATTTCCTAGAATATCTAGGATGTTATAGTTGTATGCCAGTTGAGCACGTGTAACTTGTTTCTTGAGGAATGATATTCATAATGATAATAATGATCCCGATCTTACTGTCCATACCTGATGAGTGCGAACAGCACGAAACTGGTCGTGGGGTGTGTGTGACGGAAAAGCATGAAAATGAATATTTTAATAATGATGATGATTATTACCATGACAATGTAATGACTACCAACATAGTCGATCTCAATCAAGCTCCGTAGTATCAATCATCTATAGTATCGGTTTCATCTGGATGGTGATTCACCGATTTCGCCAGCTGATATTTATCTGGTTAATGTGGTAGTTGCATGTATACTGAGGCCTTACGAAATTATCAGAAAATATAGAATACATTTCTCACTCCGAACTCAACTAACGTAAAAAGGGTAAGTCGTAAAAGGCGCAGAAGTATGTAGAATTGACTGAATTAAATGTTACATTCAATCAATATTTGCTACAATTCCAACAATTGTATAACAATTATATAATTTACGTGATGATTGACTATCATGCTGCTTTAAACACTGCTACTTTGAATTTTTCTACACATATATCATTAAAACATGCTAAATCACAACTGTATCCATATTTCTTACTGAGACTTAATTGTAGTGAATTTTACAAACTGTTTTAGAAATATTGCATGTCAACAATTGATTTACTCTCTAATTTCTGACGGAATCCACAACACTAATTTTCCCGTACAAAAACGAATTTTCGAGCATGTGAATTCTAGATAATTTGAATTAATGTTTACATTATAGTTACAGATCTTCGCGTTTAACAAACACATCTATGAAAATCGGACGCTTGCATCCAGTAGTCCACATGGACTCGCAGCGATATCAGTGCTATTTCAAGTCAGTTCACAATTTTCAGCATTTTACTCACAAATTACCAATTAGCTTATAAATTTATGCTTTGACAAATATACTGATGTGAAATTCGATTGATTTTTAACATAATTTTATTTTGCGTCGCGGTGGCAAAGAAGATAGACCGTTCGACTCAAATTCGAATGGTTCGGGTTGGAATCCTACGGTGGTGACATGTTTGGTTAAATGTGATCAATCCATATCCTATTTGCGTTCAATTAAATAATGCGTGCCGAAAAAATTGGAAATTGACTACCACAGCATAGCACTCTGCATAATCGGTAAAGTCTTAACACCTGTGCGGTTCAGTGTTAGATAACCCCGTGAAAATCACTGGTTTTGTAGCGCCCAGTTGCTTGAGAAGGGGTTAAGGATTATTTAGTTGTAGAGCTTATATAATTACGATTTTGTCCAAGCGGCAACCATTAAGACAATGCGAGCTATTGATACGAATGATAAGTAGTAACTTTCCGTCAGTCCGAAAGATTTTAAACACTCGAGTGTGTTGCGTTGAATAAAGCCGGAGTAACCAGAAATGACTTAACTTATTTGACTGTGAGTCGTACAATGCAAACTACGCTAAAATCATATTAAACATTTACACGGAGCCTGTATTTAAACATATTTTATTGTACTAAATCAGGTAATTCGGTCTCTAAATTTCATTTCTGACGGGAGGAATAAGGATTAAAGTCACTCTGTCAGACGACCGAATTTGCATTTTTAGGAAAATTCAATAGAATTAAAAGTCATTTTAGTGAAATCTATGTTGTCGTCAAGTTTCTTCGTTCACCTTTATGTAGAATCAAAACGATTGCTTTCAATATCTTAACTTGTGTATTCGTTGAATTCTTTAGTTAGATGGATCAAACAATCGTTTAAACATATTATTCAGTAACTATATCGCAGTTAATGTCTTCTACATTAAAAAAATTATATAATATTTCGATTGTATTCATCAAATGGACAAATATTCATTTATGTTGTTTGTTAACTGCCTGACTTCTAGTTAAATTTAGTTTAGAAGTTTAGTAATCAAATCGATTCTACTGTTAAATTTCAACTACAATCATTTAAATTGAGCGGCTGCAAGCCAAGACAATCACGATCGTAGGTTCTGATGGAAGAGTCATGATGATGAATTCCGATACGTAAAGCTGAATTTAGATTCCCCAAGAAATTCATCTTCATAAAATAAAGTATATATATACACACATATAGAATGATACATTTTTATGCGAATACACTTGATTTATTTCATTATCGAATTTATTATAGTTAGGTAATCAAACTAACAAGGACCTATACGGAGTTGTGTCAGCTGCTGCTAAAACCATCTTCAAAGGTAGGTTTTCCAGCGAGCACGATATGTTTGCTTTGTTAAGTATAGTTGATATAATTCATGACAATTTTGGTCTGAAATCGTCAACACGTTCATTGAATATCAAGTTTTTTTGTCGGCCTCTTTCGGTCGATGTCGACCATGGGTGTACATCACACGCTCATGAGAGTTTGAGGCTCCAGTGCGTTTCATCTTAGTAAATCGACCGATTCAAGAGGAACAATATATCTCCCGTAGTGCTCATAGTGATAGGTGAATGTTTGGAATTCGAATATTTTCTTTTGTGTACAGAATTTAGCCGACGTAGGCGGTACAGTCGAAGTAGAGTGAACATGATCTGATAGCAATCAATTGTATCATATAGTTTGTTGATGCCGAATTTTCACATAAATAATAAAATTATCATTCATTGGTAAATACATTTTGAGTTACCAGACTACCGCCTACTAGAACAGTGTCAGGGTAGTTGAAAGCAGTGTCCAAGAAGCTCGATATATATTTAAAAATTCGAATCAGTATTCATTTTCTACATGTATTTTGATTGAATTACAGTAATTTGTCAACAATATTGTTCTTCACTAAATTTGAAAAAAGCAAGTAATTTTATCATTTTCTGTAAAAAAAACCATTCCGTAGAAAAACGTAATTGAAAATTAACTTTAAGGCTTAAAGTAGAGATTTAATAGAGATGTGAAGTAATGGAAATTTGCAGTGTTCATCTTTGTTTTAACAACGAATCCGGTTTTTAAAAAGGTAATGAAGTGATGTAATTTTTGTTAGATGCATGCTTTTACAGGATAACTTTTTGAGTTCTATGCTCGAATTTTATTGATTTGAATGACATGTTGTCGATAGTTAATCCTATTAGATTTAATAAGCTTCTGCGATCTCGTTTCGCGCACGTAAACCAACATACCGCGTACATCGAACATGGGCCTAATTTTAATTGTCGAACAAGTTGGTGGAAACCATTGGTAATGTAAACATTGGATTAACAACGCCGATAACACGTCATTTGCTAGACCCTCGTTGAGTATAATGCGCGATCTACTCTGATTCAACTACGAGGGAATATGTTTGAGCAGACTAACGTGCTCTCTAATAAAGCTTATATCAAATTTGGCATCATTAATTATTTATTCAGTGTAAATTTTATTTTTGTGTAGTTAATGTTTCCCGTGTGATAATAGTCATTAACTTTCATGTCTTTTCAGACAGACTCTGTGATTCAGGAGTGAGACCACGAATTCTTATTTCTGGTAATAAAGTTCGCTGAAGAATACCATGAGCATTTTATAGACATGGCATAAGGAGCATCTTCAAGACTTTCTGAAAATGGGCAACGTTAAGATCCTTGAAATTACGCATCGGTATTAATTATTACATCTTTAAAATATCTTTTAAGAACACGAAAGATTAGCTAATAGTTGAAAGCTATTCGGATCGAGTGGTGCGGTGCAAAAACTTTCAACTTTGCGCATGTGACGTTTTACAAAACTAATCATGTTCAAACATGAATGCTCACATACATGAAACTCCGTCCATCGTCTTGAAATAATGAGTATTTCCATGCATTTTCAAAGTGGTGTGTTTGTGATCAAAATGCATGCAAATGCGGGTGGATTTATCTCAATCACTGTTCGTAGCTGCCTTATAAAAAATTTAAAAAATGCTGAAGACTGATTTATTATGAGCGTACTTAGTTTATGATAATTTTGAAATACGTTTGCAATTGAGCGTTTGAATTTGGATCATTCACATAAAAGCTTGAAAGAATTCAACCATATCCCATAAAATTCTTGGTCTCATAAATGTTCAATATTTAAAATTTATCTTATTAGTAAACTCATTAAAATTCCCGGTGGAACAAACGATGCCCATGTATAACACGAGAAAAGCCTACTATAACTTGCCAAACTTTGTTGAAATGTGTGCGATCATTTTCACCAAGAATTCTAGTATTTCAATTATGCTCAGAAAAATTTAGATCGTTCAATATTTTTATCAATTCGTCTGCTGTCTTTATCATATATAGCATTTATATATAATATGTTCATATAAATATATTACACAAGCAATAAATTTGCTAGCTTCACATTCCTGTTGTAATTTGATTCAGGGCAGAGTCTTTTATTGAAAGGCCTTGAGATTCGTGCACTTTTATCCTCCACGAACGAGTACATGACCTATGACGGATCGTTAACCTCGCCGGGATGTTACGAGACCGTCACGTGGATCATACTGAATCACCCTATCACAATCACTGAAACAGAGGTGATTTTGATAACATTTTCTGTATCTATCTTTAAATTTCACATATGTACTTGAATGCATTTTAACCGTGGGTGCATGACAAAAATTAGCATTCACATAAAAAGCATCTGTATTGTAAACTGATAATAAAATAACCGATAGTGCGCGTTCGCGCAGAAAAGTACTAACGATTTTACTGAACACGGAAATGCGTTTTAATCATCATTTAGGCGGTTCAAAATATTTAAACGGTAAAAGAAGATATGCTTTGTTTAGATACAGTGTTCTGTATGTGCTATTTCAGTAGAGACTACGTTGTTGAACATTAGTAGATATCATTTGTTTATTAAGTACATTTAATTTAAGATAAACTTCATGCTAAATTGTTGTTCTTAGCGTCAAATGACATTTTAATATCAGTGCAGTTTGTTTATATTCATATATTATAATTAAGCCTAAAGCAAACTCACCGAAACGATTATTATGAAATAAAATTTTTGACATGTTGGACAAGTTTACTCATAATGCCAACACTGTCTAAATCGCGATATAAAATTTAATTGTCTATTCATCTGGACGATCATACAGAATTATGTTGAGAGTGATTTCTGAAAAGGCATCTCTTGATAACGACCACATTTTTACGCAGTGTATTTTGCATATTGTTTAATAATTTTTTAAAACTGCCTTATGCAAACTTGAATAGTTTGAAATGGTTTTCAATACTTTGCTTATTTTCCATAAACACACAAAAATGATTTCAACAATCTCTCCGATTTTTCGAGTGACAGGTCGAACTTAACATGTGATTTTATGTTTTTAATTTTAACTCAAACATTCGTGGAAGCGAAGAGCAACTACCAAGTAATGGTTTGTCAATCACCAAATTGGTGCGCACAGCTGGAGAACATTCACAGCGCTACTATGTTAATTTTTATCGACAAAATTTGTAGAAAAATTAGAAATAAACGACAATGAATTATTTGCTTAGGTCCTATGATAAACATGCAGAAATGGCTTGCATATATCGAAAACAAAAGCATTTTAGAGTTGTGAAACAATCACTTGCGAAGATGTTTCCTTGTGTCGGGCATGCAAATCCGAGATCTCAAAAACCGGAATTGTTGACGATCGAGAATACCGATTGCGCACAATAAGACACGTTTTCAATTTCAAGACGGGCTTTGTTATAATGGGTTTAAAGACTTTATGCCAATAAATTGGCATACTGAAATGAAGTAGTAAATCAATGTGGGTACAATTGTTCAATTTTACGTGAGAATATAAACGAAACGGCCACCAATCGCACAACTTAGTCCCGCACAATTTGGACTATATATATTTAAACTATTGGTAAATACTTTTAATCAAACGTCTGTTTGACACCGAATCAATCGAAAAGTGAGGAAAACCTCTTCATTTTTTTGAGCTAAAATATAATTAGAGCCATGGATATCCATTTTGGTATTTTTAAACAAGTTCTATATACACACATAGGAAAAGTAAAATAAGGTTAATTAATGTGTTTGATATGGGACATTGAAAGGGAATCAATTTAACATGATACTGCTTAAACGGGTTCGGTTAAAGTTGACTAAGTTAATAAAAAAATCACGAAGTAATCGTTTTCGAACCTACGTTCGGTTTAAACATTTTGATGGCTACTGCCTCAGCCGTCCATAAAATACCCAGATGTTTGTCTAACACTCTGTGTGGATCGCGTAAACCATGAAATCTTGCTTAAAATTTGTGTACACGAATAAATCCATTTCTTCTTTATCTTCTTCTTCAAGTCTTAGCTGAGGCAATAGGCATCAAAATTTTGAAACCGGATATTCACGTCCAGATTTGATTAATTTGTGATATTCCCGTTACATTGGCCCACATCGACCAAACCAATTTAAACAGTATTACGTAACAATGATTAACATTGAATGCTTGATTTTGATTCATTCGTCATGTTTCACATTTTTATTTTAGTATTGTAAAAGTGGATGTAAAATACTAAAAAGGATTGTGTTCGCTTTAATTGGAAAATATTTTATCCCATAATTCTTTTCGTGGATTGGGTTGCGTGAAGCGTAATGACACCACTTTGATTTATCTACAGCTGAGCACGCTTCGAAAACTGCGAATAGCTGGCACACTTTGGTCTGGATTCATGGCAGACAATTTTCGTCCAGTGCAAGCAACGTATAACCGGTCTGTTCGCACAAATATTAAGATGAATTACATGGTAAATGTTTAGGAATAACTAAACCGCTCATAATAATGCCTCTTACTTTTGATGCATATATCATTTTTAGGATGATCAGTGCCAACTGGCTCAAACATTCACGTACATATGTAAGTTTTCATCAATGTATTATATGCAACAAACGCTTATTTAATGTATTTTGCCACAGTTGAATTTTACCGTTTTATAATATAAAGGTTGCATGCTACACAAGATTTCACATCTAGCAGGGATAAACAAAATGGTCACAATTATGAACTCCTTTTTGAGCTACTGTTCAAGCTGTTGATTTCTCAAGGTTTTGATTTATGAAGTCAAACTGTTTTTCAGAAAAAATATCAGTTCTGAAAATCAAATGCCAACTTCCTTGATTCCTATCAATTAATGTATCAAAATTAATTGTTCACACAACTTGCGATTCCTCCCGATTTCAACCACACAAATGTATTGAATTTATTCAACTTTGTAGAATTGAATTCATTCACCTGATCGCAATAGAAACCGGTCTGCTATTTCGATCGATCCATCTGCTATTTTTATAATTAACCTGATGCTACCTCAAGATGTACGATTTAGGATAAAATATGCCACTTGAAAGCATCAATACCTCAAACTTTCACGCCCTTTTGCGTGAAATTTGACAAAAATTCTGGGAAATATCTATTGGATCTTACCACTGAAAGCTATTTGCGAGTTACACCATATCCAACAACAATAAAGTTTCAGTACTTGCAATCTTATCCATTAAACACGGGCCTAACAGGTGTCATGTTATTGTGCTCTAATTTTATGAACGGTACAATTGATCCATTTGTATTCACATAGTAGAAGATGGATATATGTTGTTTGGAAGCAATTGATGGATAACATTGACTCAACCAAATCTAAAGCTCAATGTATATCCCGATATTTGTATATTCATTTGGATTAATCCACTAGTGAACATGCTAAGACATTCAGTCCTCTCCGTGCCGGGTGGCACATGAGGCGAAGACAACTTCACGCCAGTGGTTCCGGTCTGTCGCTGCTTCCGTTGCCGTCTGTACCGTGAATCCTTGTGCATGTAGTTCGCGTTCCAACGTTTTGCGCCAAGTTTCCTTGGGCCGTCCCCTTTTTCGTTTACCTTGCGGATGTCAGTGCATGGCTGCCTTCGTATGCGAACTGGGATCCATCCTGCAGACATGACCGAACCACGGATCTGTTGTCATCGTTTCCGTGGCAATGTAGGTTTTACGGGATAGGGTTGCTAGCTCTAAGCCCAACCCTCCTCCTTTTTCAGACGGGCTTGGGACCGTCCTTGGCGGAGTTATGCTAAGACATTAATAATAGAAAAAGAAACAATAGCAATTTAAATGTGTGTCATCAAAACATTACTATCATAATTGCGTCTGACGTAGCCCCGATAAGAAGCTAACAACATCACGCTAAATTCCCCAGCTAAAATCCGCGACTTTGCACGTTTTCTGTATAACGACCATAATAGAAGTATCTTATATTGAATTATAAATAATGTTGGTAATACAAGTGTGAATAATATGAATGATATTTTGAATAATGGTAACTAATTGTTACATTAATCTCTCGTACAGATCAAACAACCGTCAGCGATAATTGATGCTCCGTGTGAATCCGCCGCGTTGCATTTTAAACGTTCACCAAAATGGCATCCCGTGTTCCCTGCCAGAAGCATTTGATATCGATTTTGTAGCATATTATATGAAATTTACGCTAATAGGGTTTAACGCAATATTTCAGAAATTAGACAATATTGTTTCTTATTGTCTTGTTGGAACTTTTGTGTCTCAATAATTGATATTCTTATAAAATGCAAAATTAAGCAAGGTTATTCCGGTTAATTAATGTAAACAACCTTGAGATTGTGCATTAAAATATCAAGGCTAGGATTGATTCGCAAGCAAAATAGGAGCTTTGCAATAATTGCGTATCATCCCATTGACAGTTTTATATTCGAACTAAAACGCCATGCCAGGATATGTTTTGAATGTCACATAGGAGCTTATTAATAGGAGCTTAATAGGAGCTCATTATAAATGTCCACTATCATTGTTGTTGTTAATACCTGACGAGTATATAAGACATTCATTCGTTATCTTAGTTTGAAAATTTAATTGGAATGTTGACTCAAACGCCTCGACATTATTTAGTAAAAGGTGTTAGCTGCAAACGTTGATTGAAATTCACTATCTCACGCAAACGACACATTGTAGATATTGCTGTCTTACTAGAAAGGCTACATCCGGTGATGTAAACCTAAAGATTAAATCAATTGTAGTTGATAAAAAATGAAGACTGTTTTCTGCATTTTGTGGCTATCTATCAGGATTATCTTCATTAAGATTTCCGGTATGAGTCCACCTGACTAGCTGAGCTCTTCGTACGCCTGCATTTTAGTATTAACGTGGTTTAAACTTAAACATTATTGTTCTATTGCCTAAAAAGATAGATCCGAATGATGTGCTCCGTTGTTTTGTCAATCTATTAGAAGAGAAACACGTGCGAATTTTAGTTCCAATATTGACTACATATTGCAACCGATAAGTAACTTTATTTTAAATAACATCGCAGTTTTTAATGTCAACATGATTCTTTTTGGATGGGAAAGAAACAGGTTTGGGTATATTTTTGTAATTTGGTTGCAAGTAATTTCGAAATAATGATATTTGAACCCTTGATGTCGACGAAAAACATATCCATTTTCAGCGAACCATGTTCAATATCACGTCGTTCGCGATGGAAAATGAAACGTGGACAATGTTGTAGTTAAGCAATCTTTCGAAACCGATTTGCTCAACAAAATTGACTGAACAACTAATTTTAGCCGTAATTTCAACAAACTCTTCGAGATAGATTACGTTACTTTAGCACAGATTTTACAGAGCTACCAAACATTTCATTATTTTTTGGTACAAGATGCGTGTGTCATTTCCGGCATAGTATTTATTACAAAATTACGGATGAAATGCGCGTCATCGAGTGAATTATCCGAAATTATTGCACAGAGCTTGAGCGACATTTTGATTGTAACAGACATTATACTTAACTTGATCAAAGAAATTACATATATGTGAAAGAATAATGTAAATGAAAAGCACCATTAGCTTGCAAAAGACAACAATTCAATTTTAATGTTGAGGATGACAATTCTTTCCAGCATTTTACGGTGTCACTAGAATCGCCAGTTTCGAAACCAGAATCTTGAAAAAACAAAACTTTATATACACATTTTCATAACGAAATACTGCTGCTTAATTTATTCACACTTAATTCAAAGTTCAAAGTAGCAAATTAGTGTGACAAATGTACTCAATGCAATCCTGCATCTAAACTCTGGGTTATTCCAAAAACAAGAATTAGAATAAATAAAGTTATGCTTGTATGTAACTGTTATATAGGGTTCGTACAACGAACCATCATGTTCAGACACATAATCACAAATTGATTCTTGGTTAAAGCACACAAGGCGCTTATGGATGACTAAAGTAATGTATTGCTCATATCACCATCCCTTACACACCACTACCGGTTTCCGGCTCTTTGCCGTCGTCAGGTAGAGACAGTAAGATCAGGTTCCGTGAGTCTTGAAACAGTGGTAAAGTGGTAAACAAAGTTATGCTCTCATGCCACTGTTATATAGGGTTCGTACAACGAACCACGATGGTCAAACACAGAATCACAAATTGATTATTGGTCAAAGCACTTAAGGCGCTTATGGATGACCAAAGTAATGTGTTGCTCACATCTCCATCCCTTACACACCACTACCGGTTTCTGGATGTTTGCCGTCGTCAGGTGGAGACAGTAAGATCAGGTTCAGTGAGCAAAAGACAAAAAATCAATTTTAAAGTCAAGGTTGACAATTCTTTCCTTAAACGTAGCCAGCATCTTACTGTTTCACTAGAATTGGCAGTTTTGAAACCAGAATCTTGAAAAAACAAAACTTTATATACACATTTTCACAACGAAATACTGCTGCTTAATTTATTCACACTTGTAGCAAATTAGTGTGACAAATGTACTCAATGCAATCCTGCATCTAAACTCTCGATTATTCCAAAAACAAGAATTAGGATAGTTAAGCATGTTGCGAAGATGCTTTATTGAACGTGGAAAAATAAATATCGAATAAAAGAAATCAATGGCAGGGAGCGGTATGTACAACTATTCAAGAGGAATATAAAAATGGAAGTCAAGTGTTTTTATGCGAATGGGATAAACGACGCTAAATGTAGGAACTTTCAAATATACAATATGCTTTACATTTTACGTTTCAGAAGATGCTTCACGTTTGAGGAAATCATAGTAAGGCGGATGAGAAATATAAATATATATATTTTTACACAATCATTTAAAAATGACAAAGTGCCACCCAATCAATTTGGGTGTGGGCGTGATACTACCCGGTTGCCCAGGCCGAAGTAGAGGAGTTGATCTTGAGGACTCCCACCTCAAGCCTTTGGCCCGAAAGCCTAACCCGCAAGGCAGCGGAGCGAGATTAAGGATCGCACCTATCGGGGCCGGATACTGTAGTACAGTTCACAAGCCATTCGCGAGGTAGAGACCAAGCAGGGACTCCCGACATCATCCCAACCAGTCGAGCCGGTGATCCTTGCGGATTCATACGCCTCTTCTGGTATACAATGTCCGCGAGGGACAAGGAGACTGTGTTTGTCTGGCTTCTCACCATTGACCAACCTGGTATGAGTAACTCTGAAGATGCCACGAAGACATCACCCAGTATAGCTCAATGGATCATCGAGGCACGCAAGCCGCTGCACCACGTCAAGGTCCAGTCTCGGCGCAACGGAATATAAATTAAAATAACGTGGATAAATTGATGCTGTTGCCTCCTTAGATCGATGTCGACCATGAATTTACATCACAATCGCATGATTTCTTTCATGTTCCACAGCCTTTTGAAGGATTTAACAGTCAGGTTCGGTAGGACAATCTCTTCCGCAGCGCTTGCACCGCAGATCTCGTTCAATGGCGGCATGCACGCCGGCGGCGTGATCTGCGTTTAGCAGTCGAGAGCTGTTTCTGATACTCACCAGCTTGTGGATGATGCTTTACACAATGCCTCCAATGTGAGCATTCAAGAGCAAGTTATTTTCAGCTCAATGTGTCAATGCAAAGAGCTTTCATATCTCTATGGCAAACGTCTTTGTAACGCAAGTGCGGTCTGCTAGATGGTCAATTTCCTCATTGTAACTCACCATAAAGTAGATCTTTTGAAATACGACCATTTTTTAATTCTGTAGACGTCGCCTAGACATTGCAGTCGGCGCTGTCGAAGTAGAGTGACCGTTATCTGTAAAATAGCCTTTAAAACACTTCAGCATTGGTCACTTTTGTTACAGGCAGCATATCTGCGTTATATTTGACTTTGTTGTGCGGTCATGCAAGGGAGATTTTGTATAGACAGCGAACGAACTATCGATCGATCGGTCGTAAGTGCATATTGTGATTATCGTTCACTGTACAAACATTGTGGTATTCATTCATTCATTCGGTCAATACACCAGTTCAGTTACTGTTGTGTTTTGTCGAACCCACGGCTGGGCCAATAGTTGCACATCACAGATATAACAACTTTTTCCATCTACGATACGACGGATGATTCGTAGATGGAAAGCATTCAGCTACATTTCGCGTCTCGTGTGGGTGGTTCAGGTTTCACTGCCGTACAGTGAAGCATTTAGTACGCACGCGCAGTATACCTGCATCTTTGATTTTCAAGTCAACTTGTGGTTACCCCAAACATGATAGGTTTTCTCGATAAAATAACAGCTGCTCTGCCAATCTGCTTATTATTTTTTGTCTAGCGAGAGGTTAACCGAAATGGTTGGAACAAGGTATGCGAAATGATGAATTTGTTTAAGCTTACGGTTCTCAACAATAATGACAGGAGGCGATACAATACTTTGTCCAATTGCTTTAGTCATTCTCATGCTGATTGTTAGCCCGAATTCTTAGCATGCAGAATAAGAAATGAACAATACCAAATGAAGTTGTTCTTCGGAGACGGCAATAATGGCTGCATCGTCGGCAAACAGCAGGTCACGGATAACCACATCCTGTGCTTTGGTTTGTGCTCTCAACTGGTTTAGGTTGAGAAGCTTGCCATCATTTCGCGTGCTTCATCAGCAGAGAAAAATACCGAAAAGCGCTGGAGCAAGAACTTGAAAGTCGTCTGAACTGAAACCGTTAAAATAGACTGAACCATTCATGTCTGACTGGAATGAAATAACCAGTTTAAGCAGTCTTGGTGGTCAGTATATCAGATCAAGCATTTTTAAAAGTCTCTCCTTGCTGACGTAGATGAATGCCTTCGTTGAATCAATAAAAACAGCGTATAAAGGCATATGCTGTTCTTAACACTTTTGTTTTCAGGGAGAAGATCATGTCAACGTTTGATCTTCCACTGCAGAAGCTACATTGAGATTCGAAGTAAAATTTATCAGCTAAAACTTGTAGCTAGATCTGTTATACTTCAGCATTCAGGAAGGAGATTTTTCAGTATTTGTTGCAGTCGCCTATATCACCCTTATTCTTAAATAGCTGTGATGAACTTTGTATCTCGCATCTATTGTGGGACACACTCTTCATGCCAGTAGTAAAGGAGCAAATGGTGAAGAGGTTGTAATAATGCTTCTCTACAACATTTGATGTGCTAAGTTGGAATTTCGTCGTCACCAGGGGCCTTGTCATTTGCTAAGTGGTCGATTGCCTTATTGAGCTCATCGACAGTACGGAAAGTATCTAGATGTTTAATGATCGGTAACCGCTCGACATTTTCAAATACAAAAAACGTACTGTATGTAGAGTAGAGAAAGGATAGGTGCTCTACCCATCTTTTCATCTGCTGAGATATGTCGACAATCGGGCTACAAGATACAGACTTAATGGGAGCCGTTTCAAGTTTGTTTGGACTAATGGTTCTCTTGATCCTATCATACATACTGTGAAAATTTCCAGTATCCGCAGCGTTTTGAATACCGAGGCTAATTTCAGTCCAATAGTCGTTTGCACATCGCCTTGCAGCCTGTTAGACCTTATTTCTAGCTGCTCTTAGAAGTCGTAAGTTTTCATCAGTTAAAATACTTTTCACCTCAAGAATGCTGACTGTTTCCCATCCAAAACGCAACAGAAGCTTTTGCTTCGAACCAGTCTCTCGATCGAGCTTTTTTCAGACCGTATGTAGAAGTGCGACTCGGCATACGCAGGTTTTTAGCGATTTCAAGTTTTATAGAGCCGATTCAAGTCGGGTTGTCTTGTTAAACCCGGTTGTGAAGGTTTTTTGCAAGTGACGTATATTATTGATTCAGAAGACAATTCGGCATGATAAAATCTCGACCGGGAAGCTTTAGATTTGCACAAACCAGCGAATGGTTAACGTCGCAGTCTGCGCTTTGATATGATCTGGTGAGAAATACTCTTCATATATTAGTCTGTTCAACAAGAATGAGATCAATCTGATGCAATTGCTCAGAAGGAGCATGTTTCTCAGAAAATTGATGCTGTGGTTTTGTTTGAAATAATGTGTTACTGACACAAAGACTGTATGCACAGATCTGAATTTCGTTGTCAGTTTTCTTTGGTTCAACCTACTCCGAACCATTTAAGACAGCTTAGGCCAAGCCTCGTAATTTGCATTAAATCTGGCATTGAAATCACTCGAAACCACAGTTTTTGTGGCAAGTTTTTGAGGACTGTTGTGAGCTCAAGATATATATATATATATAGAGAGAGAGAGAGAAAGAAAGAGAAAGAGAGAGAAAAGCAGTAAGTGACCTAATACGCTATCTTGAATTATCCCACCACGAATAGGCGAGTTTCGAGATATGTGGCCATTGACTTCAACCGAGTATTTGTGATCAGTAAGAAACAAATTTTGCCATGAACGGAGATTGCATCCTTTGCCAAATGATTTAAGTTTCGATAATAATAACATATGAGAAACAATATCAAATGCTTTATTCTTGTCTAGGAAGACAACTAAAACTGCCAAACATTCACCAATTGAAGTCGTAATATATCAAACAGCAATATATCAAAACAACTCAGTGCTTGGTTTCTGATAATACGGAACATCATATAATACGGAACATCGTGCCGTGCGGCCGCATTATTTTGAGCTCCTGATTATCAGGATATACTGTTCTTAAACTTACACTTACGTGGACATATTATACGTTGTTGGACTCCTCTCGAAGTCAGCTTTCTGGATATACCACTCTCGTAGCGGTATTCGATAATACGAGCAAATTGGGATTTATCGTGATTTTCCCATATTGGATCTACGCGTGCAACTCTGTTAATACTCTTCAAGTCCTCAAAGGGATTAACGTCATCGGAAAGATCTCATTCTTCGCCGTCGACTGGTCATACTTTCAACATCGTGCGATCAACTATCGAAGAGTATCACCGGATTAAATTCTGATTTTGCTCTTTTTCGTGAACACTGAATTTTTGTCGCGCACACTATATTCATCATCGATCGCTCGACAGAGCCAATGCTTGTGCACAAACCACTGAACAGTGCTGCTCATAACCCTGACCGGATGACCCCAAAGCGAAAACAAAGCGCACCGGGCTGCATGTGTGCGGTTTGCCGAAAGTCGGTAAGTCCTAAGGCAAAGTCTGTCACATGTTACGATTGTTTGTCGAAAGTTCATGCTAAATGCGACAAATCGCTGACCTCGGATTTAGTATCGATTATTAATGGAGATGATTGCCCTGGTGTTTGTTATGTTTGTCTGGTTTGCAAGGCCAAATCAACACCGTCAGCCTCGGCGACGAAAACCCCTGAATATGATATTGAGACGCGTCTAAATGGAATGGAATCCAGTATACAAAAATTAAATGAACTGATAATAAACGTTATAAAGACACCGTCGTTACCCGTCGTTACTGCCGAAGAGCCGGTAGATAATCCATCATACTCAACTTTACCACCAAACCAATCAATGGAAAAGGTTGAATTCTTGCAGCACAGCACCCAGCAGAGTGTTAAAAGCGTCTTAAAGCCGAAAACGTTCACATCGAAGGCCCCGTTAGCGAAAGTTGCCTCTAAAGAAATTTCTCTTAGTGTTATCTGCACCAACGTGCCAGAGTCGACTGAGACTTTATTTTCGAATAGACATCAGGATGATTTGGCTGAATGGTTGAAACTGTGCACTCGCATGAATCTCAAAGCGATCCACCCGGTTTCGTTGATTCGCTTGAGTCGTCCTCCCAAAGCGATACACCAAGATAAGCCGCGGTTGCTCAAGGTAGTAGTGCAAAATGAGAAGGACTTAGAAGATGTACTTCTGTCGACATACTTGCTACGAGACGACATGGAAAATACATCTCGTGTATTTGTTGATGTTCCCTGGTCGGAACGGGCAAAATCGCCACTGAAAGGTAACCAAAATAAAGCAAACGATCGCAACAAGCGCACCCTTATTCTGTTAAATGTCCCAGAAGATGCCACCGGTTCAGATACAAAGTGTAAATCCAACCACGACCTACAACAGTGGAGATTTATCAGTAATGCTATCCAAACCACCAATGTAACGGTTATCGATACGTTCCGAATCCCAAAGTCATCGTATTACGAAGGTAATGGTCCACGACCCCTTAAACTGACACTTTTGACCACCACTATGGTGAACACCGTGCTTAACAACTGGAAACAGTATCGATACAAAGTTCCATGAGAGATCAAAATTGTCGGTAAAAACCTGAAAACCTGCTCTATCGTGGAAGTTGGCGGACCCGTTGGTACTGAGCACAGTGATGCCGGGACTCCTGCTCCAAAAAACGGATGTCGACCGACTCTATCGGTGTCGGTGATGTAATATACCCATTAACACGAGGCCCAACATCTTTGACACGTACTCAACTTACATGCTCAAATACTCATCATCCAACACTTTTATCAAGATCTACCATCAAATGTTTATACACCAACGCACAATGCTTGATAAATAAGTTACCCGAACTAATCGAGCTTCGGCAAAAATATTCACCACTCCTGATAGCCGTAACGGAAACTTGGTTCAATCAGCAATTAGTTGAGGAGGAACTTTCCATTCCAAACATGTTTCTTTTTCATCGTACTCGAATGGATCGTGGAGGAGGAGGTGTTGCTATTTACTATGATCAACACCTCACGTTCAGAGGAATCACGGATAATGATTTGATACTGGAAGATACACTTTGGTGTTCACTTGAATTAGCAACAGGTGAAAACTGTGTTGTTGGTGTGATTTACCGACCACCGTCAGCAGACGAAGCATACAATGCTAGTTTAATTGAGAAAACTCAGATGGTTGTTTCCAGATATCAAAACAACGTCCTGATCATGGGTGACTTTAATCTCCCGAATTTACTAAAAAGCGAGATTCCACCGGTGAACTCTCTTGATCATCTATTCTACAAAATGTTCAACGAAATTCCCTTATTCAACCACATCTCAAGCAGCACTCGCTTCAGAGGCACAAACACACCGTCCATTCTCGATCTTGTTTTGACTAGCGAGGAAAATGTCATCGAGGATATCCGTTATGAAGCACCTCTTGGAAAGAGTGATCATGCAGTCATTGTTTTCGACTATATATCTGAATCGATAAGAGCAAGTGATGCTCAGAAGTTGATAAGAAAAATCGATACGGTTGCATTATCAATGTCTCTTCAAGAAGTCACCGCCTGGGCACCGATTAGCACTGATGTCCAACAATGCTGGTCATCGATACTTCAGAAAATCAACCGAAAAATAGAACTCCACTCAAAATATGTTTCAAAACAACTGAAAAAAGGATTTAAATTCGTGATCCGGAGTCGAACACGGAAATGGATAAAGTTGAGAAACTGTGCGTGGAGAAGCCACATACTGCATTCAACACCTGAATCTTGGGAATCTTACCGTTTGTTGAGAAACAAAGTTACTAAACTTGTCCAGGAGGATGAAGAAAAGTATCAAATGAATCTGATGGATAAAATTGAACGAAATCCGAAGCTCCTCTTCCAGATCGTGAACAGAAAGGCCAGGGTTAAGCCAGGTGTTTCTGCTTTACTTATAACAACTGGATCTACATCCACAGCTCTCGAAGCCGCTAACGAACTCGCTCAATTTTACTCTAGAGTGTTCTACCCTAACGAGCGCGTATCCTACGATATACCTGCATTCAGGTCGCAGAATACAATACACGAAATCGTTGTGAAACCCGAGAGTGTCCTGGTAAAGCTACGCGGGTTAAATACAAAAAAATCCCCAGGTGCTGATGAAATAACACCATTCATCCAAAGAATGCGCCCATGCTCTATTCTCACCACTCTCTGACCTTTTAAACCTGTCCTTGAGTTGTAGCACGGTTGCTAATGACTGGAAATGTGGACTAATCACTCCGATATACAAAGGAGGGAACCCATCTGATGCGTCTAACTACAGACCAGTCACGTTGTTGCCAGTGGTCTCTAAAGTTCTCGAACGACTTGTGGCCGACGAACTTATCAAACACTTGGAACAAAATAAGCTTCTTTCCATAGCACAGCACGGATTCAGGACAAGACACTCCTGTCTCACCAATCTTCTCATAACTCTTGATAATTGGACTCGAGCCGTGGACGATGGATGCCCTATCCATGCGTGTTACTTGGACATGTCTGAAGCTTTTGATCGTGTTAACCACAGCATACTGCTACAAAAATTGGAGCAGCTCGGGGTATGCGGCAGATTATTGGCCTGGATAAAGGACTACTTGACTGGTAGAGTTATAAGGGTTAGAGTTGATGGAGCACTATCAAGCCCAGTAGAAGTTACAAGTGGCGTACCTCAAGGCACAGTCTTGGGGCCAATACTCTTCCTCGTGTACGCGAATGATATACCTGAAATCGTACGCAGAAAAATCATTTTATTTGCGGATGACATCAAAGTCTGGACTAGCATACGCACCATAAAAGATTGCGAAATTCTGCAAAAAGATCTCGAAGCACTTCATAATTGGTCCTTGCGGAACTGCTTACCATTCAACATCCAAAAATGTAAAATGTTGAACGTCGGTAAATCATTCGAATTCTCATACTCTCTGGGATCTCAGAAACTTCCATGGGTTACTGAAGAGAAAGACCTGGGCGTGTGGATTAGCAGTAACCTGAAGTCTTCACGGCACTGTTCTGTTGTATACAAAAAGTCCTGCCAAATCTTAGCATTGCTCAGAAGGATCTTCGGTCGTTTCTCAAAGCAGATAATCCCACGTATAATTAACACCTATATCAGACCAACAATGGAGTATGCTGTTCAAGCATGGTCCCCATGGTTACAAAAGGACATGACCTTGCTGCAACGGGTATACCACCGCGATACAAAACTGGTGACCGGGCTATACAACAGGCCATACGAGGAGCGGATTGCAACACTAAACCTCTTTGACTTTTCGTACCGTCGTCTCAGGGGTGACTTGATCCTGCTTTTCAACATTCTGCATACAGTGGATCACCAACTTGAACACCTGTTTCATCGGCAAGAAGCACGTGGTAGCAGATCGCATGGATACAAGTTAATTATTCCACACTCCAGATCAAATTGTCGAAGATTTTTCTTTGCTGTCAGAGTCTGTTTTCTATGGAACTCCCTGCCCCCACATATCATTTGCGCAACAAGCCTGAACATGTTCAAGGCTGAACTTGACAAGTATATGTTGACCAAACCCAACCTTGCACCTGAATACACGTGCTGACTTTCCATGTGTATAAAACATTTGTGTTGTTTTTATGAATTCCCTATATTTTTAATCTGTGGTTACTGTAAAGTATTTACTTTTTGGACCATTAAAACTTTGAACTTTGAATTACTTTGAATTACTTTGAACTTTGAATTACTTTGAGTGGACGTACAAATTTGTGCTCGCATTCTTTTGAATTTTATTGTTCGTTCTATTGACGGATCTGTACGGTTCTTATATCATTGAACTTAACTCCACTTCCATATTTGGAATATACTATTTTCAAGTCTCAGAAACATGAATCCTCGAAAATTAACATTTTCTAGTTTCAACCCAACGTTACATACGCTTGTAACATAGCTTTCAATACAGAATAACTCAACAACTCGGATATCATTAGGAGTATCTCGCTATTTGGTATTTACTGACAGTTATTTTCAACGCTTTTGGATCAAATTTCACAGAACAGCAAGCGCTTTACGGGAAAGTGTACGCCTTTTACTGTCCGTTAGATCGCACTGCATCGCATCCACCGAAAGACACCGATCGATTAACGACCGTTTCACACAGTGTATCGACTTGCTCTCGCAAAATTGTAACGATGACCGACAACGTGTACTTAAACGGACTTGAGGACGAGGCTTGTAAAATGTGCAAACTTTGTCAACAGCTGGTAAGTCCAGTAAGTCAAGGTAAATGTGACTTGTGTTCAATTGCTACTCTTGTGAACTGTGACAAGTATTTATCACCCGAATCAGTGACTCTAATTAATAATGAAAAATTACATGACATCTGTTATGTATGTAATCCATGAGGATTAACAGAAACTAGTGATTTATCAAGAACCGAAATCTCTGATTTAATTATGGAAAGACGCATGTTTGCTGTTGAACCAAACCTCAAACGGCTTGGAAACACGTTAAAATTCTCCAAACATTTGCATGTCAGAAAGCGCTGGAACGAGTTCAAAACGCAGTCCTCGAACACATTATCCGCAGTTCAGTTCAGTTGCACAGGGCAATAAGAGGCGAACGAGCCAATCGAGCGTCCAGAATTTCTATCGGTGGAAAGCTGCAGAGAAACAATCACCACTGCTAAAGCGTTTATTCTTATTGTGATTTGAATATCCTCGATGATCGCGATGCCTAGGGATTTTACGGGTTGAATTTCGGGAGCGCCTCGTTATGAGTGATACTGGAAAGATAAGAATACATTTCTGTTCACCAGTACGGTGAGAGGTCAGCTAAAGAAGAGTTGTGTAATAAACAAACAATCTTTCGCGTTTACTTACTTAACAAACAACGCGAAAAATGGTGAACTACCTAATCTTGCATTGAAATTAGGAGGAGAATTCATGAAACATCTTACCCCAGATGCGGTCCAAACCCTGCCTAAAACTTGCGACAAAACTGCAGGATATAAGTTCTTCTGGAAGCCGGTTCTAGAAATATACCTTCCTGAGGCTGAAAAAGTTTTTCATTGAGTCTAGTCTACATCGCTTCTTAGCAAGTTTGTGTCAATGGCACCGGGTGCTCAGCTAGGGACTTAAGGCAAAGAAGTCGGTCATGATAACCCCACCTAAGCCCTTCAAGATCTTGAATGTTTCAATTAAGTCACCTCTTAAACGACGGCGCGTAAGTGAAAAAAGATCTAGGGACTTCAGGCGGGCAGCGTAAGGTCTCGATCGCTGACCCGCAATCATGCGAGTTGCGAGGCGCTGCATGCTTTCGAGTTGAACGATATCCTTCTTTTAGTAAGGGCACCACGCCTGGACACAATATTCTCAATGCGGCGGACTAATGCAGGAATACATCGGGTTTTCTTCTGGAAAACACGGATCTTAGCCGAAAGAGAATTTTGCAAACACGTTGAGCTGAAACAGCGCATTGATCCTCTGTGTGAAGCCAGTCCTAACTAGTACTCCTAAATCCTTAACACGCTGTGTGGCGCTAACAGTGAGAGAATTACCCGACACCTGAACTGAAATCTTATCAACTGATGCTGACAAGATTTGGCTCTTATTAAGGTTCAGTGGGAGGTCCCACTGGTGTGACCAGTTTATGACCCGTTCAAGGTCGTGCATCAAGGTATCTTCATCCATTGATCCGATGAATTTTACATCATCCGCGAAAACGAAGCATGGGCACTTCAAAGCAGACAACAAGTTATCGATTAAAATCAGGAATAGAAGAGGACCAAGTACCAACCTTGGGGTATACCACTGATCACGTCGGTTTCATTTGACAGCGTGAATCCTACTTCAACTCGGAATGTCCAACTTGTTAGAAAGGCCTTTATCCAAGCAAGTAGACCACCCCGTATGCCTTTTGCTGCTAGCTTAATCTCTAGAAGGCGATGGTTTACGGAATCGAAAGCCTTGCTGAAGTCTAGGTAGAAGGCTTCAACAGACTTCCCTACATTTATCCTTTGAGTGGCATTATTGAGAAAACTAAGAAGGTTTGTCAGGCAGGATCTACCCTTAAGAAATCCATGCTGAGTTACACTCAGTAGAGAACACTGAGAAAGATGCCGACAGATTTTGTGTATTGGCACGATCATAGCTTCCTTTCACTCACTAGGAACCACATCTATGTTCAATCATGAATTGAAGAGCTTAAATGAGGGTTCTCTAATCACTGAAGCAAGATTCTTTAGCATAATCCAGCGGATACCATCTGGTCCCTCAGCTTTGTTGACGCGAACATGGATAAGTGCTTCATACACCTCGGATTCCATGAAGGACAACTCATCTAGTGCAGGAGCGCAATTTAGTAGATTAAACTAGCTAGACGAAGCATTCAAAGAATTATCACGTTTCTGAACGCCACTGAAGAACCTAGAGAAGGCAGTCGCCTTAGACAAGTCGGTATCGGATAATTTTCCGTCCTCCAGATTTAAATCTTCAGTGTATTTCCTGGTTTTTCCTTTGATTGAGCGTAGCTGTAAAATCTTTTGAGATTGGATTTAGCATCTTTAGCTAAGGATAACTCAAACTCCTGTTTAAGCGAACGCTGTATTTCAACACAAACGTTCCGAGCGGTGTTGTATCGGACCCAAGAACCAGAAGTGAGAGATAGCTTATATTGCCGCCATAAACGTTCTCGTTTACGGGTAGACAGACGAACTCGAAGAGTCCACCAGGACGGCCCATGATGCTTTTTCACGACTTGCAGTGGAGCATGCTTGTCTTGTAACTCCTTAAGATACTTATCCTAGTTTTCACTTACATTAAAATCGTCAGAGAACTAAAAGTAAGATTTTGAAGTCTGTAGAAGAAAATCCCAGTCTACAAGCACAAAATTTCGTCTTAGGCAAGCAATAGGTTTGTGAAACCGCAGTACCTCTTCGAAGCTTATCATCACGTGATCGCATTTGCCGAACGGTGGTAGGTATTTTGAAAATCTAACGGCTTCGGGCTGGGACGACAACACTAGGTCGAGAGTGGGTGGAGTACATCCATTACTCCATCACTCACATGCTGATGTAGCGCATGATCATGGAGCCATTCGATAAACATTTCGGATTGTTTGGTGTCTAAACCTACAGGGACGACCAAATTTATGTCTGGGAGGTTGAAATCACCTAAGATGAGTGCGCTGGGAGCTGATTGAAACAACCTGTCGAGCGTCTAGATCAGCTGTGTAATCTCCTGCCGAGCTGCACTGAGTGTGACGTAGACACAAGAAATTGCGAGAGCTGACGTGTAGCAAGTCAGGTTACTCGTAACAACTTAGACGTTTTTACTGGTTAGGGATATACCCGTTCCCATATTGTGCAAGCCATACTCTAGGAGGAGTGCAACGCCACCGCCTCTCCTGTCGCCAGGTCTATCGCATCTAATGACGATATACTGCTCGCTGATGTTTTTTGGCACATCGTCAAGCGCGGACAGCCAGGTCTCATAAAGCGCTATAACCCGGGGTTGCAACTCATCCACACGAAGAGAGAGGTCGGTCCACTTATTCCGTATGCTGCACACATTAACGTACAGCACTGAGGCGCTGGTTTTGCGTGCTTCTGAAACTTACCCTGATTGGCCCTCGGTTGAAGCACCCGAGGGAGGTGCACGTTTTTTGGCGTGCTACTTAAAGCAGGAGTATCTGGTTCAACAACCAATTGCGTGGATGTTACGGACCGTTGACTGAGGATTGAGGCCGCCTCTATCGAAGAGCAACACCTAGAGAAATTTGCTTGGCTCTCATTTTTATTTTCGATAAGCGCGTCAACGTCTACTAATCCGGGCAGCCAGACTCGTAGCGATGAGCTGTTCGGTAAGATCGTAACAGATTCACTAGCGCTTCGGTTTGCATCAGGCTGACGGATGGCAGATGTCCTTAAAGCAAGGTTTCTCCTATTTGGTGCGGGAGTGTTCTGTCTAATATAAGATAGGGTTGTCTGGCTTAACCTAGAGCTTGTCTAGAGTTGTTGTAGCGATGTATTCAGCCCTAGACAATAACGCATCCCGATCCGCCTGGTATTTGAAATCTATCAGTATTGGCCTAGGGCGGTTATCCATCTTCCATCTGCCTACACGGTGAACTTGCACCGTGGGAGTAGAAGGCTTCAGACCTACCATCCGGATAGGATCGCTGATACATCTGCGATTAAAATCTCTTTGACTCTTTGATTCCTTAATCGAAGGCTCCGCTCGGTTAAAAACTAGTACATTTCGGGTTTTAGTTTTTGAAGAAGAAGAATTGCCTCAAATTGCTTACGTAAACCGTTCAATTCCTGGATAATGTTTCCCAGCTCGGGGAAGCCAGCAACATTTCCATGTTGCTTCCGTTGATTATGGGCCTTACTGTCCTTGATACGTTTTTTCGGAGTTTTGGCTACGTTTACCTCCTTCTAAGAGGAAGCTCGATTTGAAGGACGACGTAACTGGATAGCTACATCTGCATTTTTTGAGGATGCATTTTTTTCCGCCTTTTTGTTCGCACGCTTTTTTGATGTCTCGGATCTATTTACCACCTTAAGAGAGGTAGCTTGCTTAGAAGAACATTGCAGCCGGCTAGATTTGTGCGCTATCCCGTTGCCTGTTGTAGTCTCAGAACTTATATTCGCTCTCACCACAGATGCATACTTTTGGGCGGCTGCAAAATCTGACGAGCTTCGTGACGTCACGCTATTCCTTGGCTTCTGGCAAGCGGCGTCAGTAACAGCCTCATGACAGCCGGTACAATACCATTGCAAGCATTGCATCCGGTTTCTGCGCAACTTCGTGAACCACTTTTCGTGTACTTCCGTAGTCTGTTCGACATCTCCCATGTTCCGGAAGATTGGAAACAGGGGATCATAACCCCAAAATATAAAGGTGTAAACCGCAGTGATCCTGCAAATTACCGCCCAGTCACTCTGCTCCCTGTGCTTTTCAAAGTACTGGAATCTATTGTATCCGATGATTTGATGGCTTTTATGGAGAACACGAATGCTGTCGCCATCGAACAACATGGGTTCCGCCTCGGACACTCCTGTACAACAAACTTGCTTCTGGCGCGGAACAGCTGGACCAAGGCTGTCGATGCAGGCCATGGTGTCGACGTTATATACTTGGATTTCTCCAAAGCTTTCGACCGTGTAAGCCATGCTTTTTTACTGCGAAAGCTTGGCCTACTTGGAATTGGTAACCCATTCTTGTCTTGGTTAGCCAAATTCCTCCGCTCCGGGACACTCCGCGTTCGCGTCAGACAATCGCTCCCCGATTGTTTTTTAATACAATGCGGATTACCCCATGGCTTTTTACTCGGTCCGCGTCTGTTCTTGATGTTCATCAAAACTATTGGAGCATGTGTAAACTCACCGTTTCAGATGTTAGCAGATGATATCGAGCCATGACGCATCCTCTCTTCCTCGAATGATTGTGATGAACTGCAAGCCGATCTTACCTCACTTAATAACTGGGCAACGTCGAACCAGCTCCATTTTAATCCACGAAAATGCCAATCTATCCGCATTCGTCACTCTGGTGATTCTAGTTACAAGCTAGGGAACACCGAATTTTCGGTGAGTATGCTAGAAAAGGACTTCGGCGTATTGGTTCAAAGTGATCTTGGGTGCTGAGCCCAATGTTCCCTCGCATCATCAGTCGCCAATCGCAACGTAGGACTCCTCAAAACGGTATTCGGGTCTTTCGACCGCCGCCTCTTTTCCTCGCTCCTACACGCGTACATCAGAGTCCACCTGAAATATGCGGTATCCGTTTCGTCTCCATGACTAAAGCGTGACCATCACGTCCTGAAGCAGGCTCAACGGAGGTTCACAAAACTCGTCAAAGGACTCAGTTTACTGAACTATTAGGACCGCCTCCAGCAACTCCACGTGTTCCCGATCAGTTAAGGTCGCATCTGATGGGATCTGATACTAGTTTTACAGCTCCTCAAGGAGAACAAACATGGACTGCTTTCGATGGCACCCAGTTCCGGAACCCGGGGGCATGTTCTCAAGCTCTCTTACCAGCCCAGTCAGTTGTACTGCCGTAATGTTTTCTTTTCTGTCCGTACCCCTCGTTTTTGAATTGATGTACCAGTTTTTGTCCTAACATTCCCATCGCTCTCGATTTTCAAAAAAGCGACTTGACGCTTATCTGTATTTTTCTCAACAAGTTTAATGGATTCTCGCTTTTTATTCTTCCCGATACTGCACCCATTTTCTTCTTCCTTCCCAGATACGTTTACGAACCTCGCCGATCCATCTCCTCCTGTATTGACTGTTATGATATATAACCCCACTCTTAACTGAACTTCGGCAATTGACGCCAAACCGCTGAACTCCACCCGACCCCCTGTACTGACTATCCTATGGTTATATTCTAAGCTCATAGCTTGTTGTACCATAATATACTATTGACTATTGACTATTGATTATTGCAACCAGCGGTATTTTGCATAAATACCGTAGTGAGATTTATGTATGCCTGAGCAGATGGGGTGAGCCCAACGCTTGCAAACTGTGCACTTGATGCCCTCAGCCACCATTTTGCTATATTTTCCGTTGAGGCAGGCATTTTTTGAACTTATATCTATCGGTTAAGTTATGAGTAATGATAGTTCACTAGGAAGATACAGTCTGATTTTATCACTAGCGTAATTATTCAGAAAAATATCAATAATATAGTAAAATAGTTATTCTATTTTGCTGCAAATCCAAGGAATAGCAAAAATTCGTATGGTATTTATCAGAGCGTGGGAAATACAACCAAGTTGAACGTACCGCGCAAATGTTCAGGTCGATCACAAATTCAGTTCAGTTAAATTGAAGTTCAAGTTGCAGAGAGCTGAGGTGGCTAAAAGCCAATCACACGCCCAGATTTTCTTCAACGGTATGCAGTTGAGCACCCGGTATCTCCATGACGATTATACAGTTCCTCACTTCTCACACGTTCTTGTTTCCGGATATTTGGAAAGTAAGGTAAAGTTTCTCTTCGCCAGCACGGTGAGAGGTCAACTATTCAAAAAAACAATGCAATAATATGCGTAAACAATGTATGGTGTATGAAATCACTAGCCTAGTCGAGGCAAAGTGAAACACAGTCATAGACTGCATGTATCCTAATTTGCTGTCAGGTTGCCCTGGCCCAGAGGGATATTATGAAAATGTAAAAATAAGTTTGTTTTTTTAAAGTTTTTTATGAAACAATGTGCGGATATATGATAGACCATTCAACGTCTAATTCCCTGTCAAAGCTCAACACATTTGGGAGGCTTACTATACAATCTGGAAGCTTGTTTCAGCAGTTGTCCACCCGGTTGCTGAAAACGTGCTCACGTGAGAGAAACCTGTGCCTACTCATAAGACGTTTCATAGAATTTCCCCTTGTAGTTGCTTCGGGGGCAAGTTTAAGGATTTCAGTGATATTATCACCCTTCAGAATCTTGAAGGCTATTCTGATAGTTCGCTCACCGACGTCTAGTTGGGTTGTCGCTAAATCAGTCGTCAGAAAGCAGCTCTTTCCCAAGTTTAGTGGCAAGTCCCAGGTCTTTGTCCACTCGATTACTTTTTATAAATCAGGGATAAGCGTATATCTACTGTCGGTTCCTAGGATCTTAACATCATCAGCAAACAGGAAGCAGCGTGAACTCGAGCAGGCTACCAGGTCGTTTACAAAAATAGGAGAAAGTAATGGAACAAACTTTGAGTCTTGAGGCACTCCACTGAGAATCGGTGATTCCTGTGAGCACACACCTGCAATTCTAACATGGTTAGTGCGATAATTTAAGAAGTTGTCTAACCATCGATGTAGTTTACCTGTGACGCCACACATACTTAGTTTTTGCAGAAGGTATCTAGGGTTCACTGGGTCGGATGTTTTTTTTAAAATCAAGACAGCATACTTCCACTACTCTCCCTTCCTCGAGGCGTAATGTAACTTCATCGAGAAAGCTTAGATGATTGGTTCAATTTAATTATTGTATTTTATTTTATAAATATTTTGAAAATAAATCATTATTTGTAAATGAGAATATAAAAAAAAATTATGAAAGAAATGGTTCGCGTGAAGATTTAATAGTCACAGTAAAAATAAATTTACGAAATAAAGAAAGTTCTGTGATAAATATATAAATTGACTTCTTCGGAATGTTGATTGGTGTGATTGAAGAAAAGTACATAAAAATCTCAAGTTTATTTGAAAAATATAGAAAATGTAGAGGATGAGAAAAGATTGTGGTTTTAAGTGCATGAGGTTAAGTCGGGTTGTACGATCCAGAAAATTCAAAGAATTGTCGAATAATGAAACCGAAACAGTTCGCCAGTAGAGCTTTCCGTTTATATAGAAGAATCAGTCTTATGCGGAAGAAGCAAGCACCAGTATCGGAGTTGGTTTGGGAGTCGGAGACACTGGAACACAATTAAAGTTATCCTCGTCACCAGCATAGTCAGAGGTTATCAAAGTGAAATAGTAAATCGATTATGCACGATAAAAAAAATCACGAAAAAAAAATTTTTTGCACTTTTGGCGTTTTGTCCTTTTTCCGTTTTCCTAATAAATACTTTATGGTAAAGCATGTTTTCATGCATAAATGGGTTTAATATAAGCAGATAACGGTTAAGGATATGGTCATATGGTGAAAATGATTATAAAACGCATGGTTACAATGAAGATGGGTATCAACTTTTCTAGGGTCCGGTAACCTAACACTTGAATGGCCAGTTATCCAGGGAATACTATGAGACCTTATGATAAACTGATATGTGTAGAAAGATGTGAAATCAGGAATCTGGGATCCCATGAGAGTAAAAAATATCTAGAAAAGAATTTATCTTGAGGATTTAGGATAGTGAGTGAATGGTAAGAGTTTCTACAAGCGTTTTAAATTTTTCTGTAGATGTGCACAATCAGAAATGAAGAGTAATGGAATTCCAAAGTTGTGCATAACTGATTGAGAAGAAGTTACGTCTTACTTTAGTGCGAGACATGGGGATATTCAACAGCCTTGTTCGATTGCGCAGATCATATCGAATATAATTGTGAGAGCGCATGCCAGACTGAAGCCTAATTCGTTGGTGGGTAATGATTCGAGAGAGAAGAAGCAGATTCAGACGAATTCTGTGTAGCCATAGTGATTCGACACTCTGCGAATTACGCCGTTCAAGATAAGGCAAGGGGTTAGAATAGCCCAAGGTTATTTTGCTGAAAGTATGTTGGAGTCTCTCTAAGAGAGAACAATCACGTCTACCCATGTGAAAACAGATGATATCATAATAATCGATAATTGGTAGGACCTTCATCTTATACAATGCTATTTTATTCTCGCGTAAAAGAAATTTATGGTTAATTAAGCTATAACATAAAATTCTGACCCCTAAATACCTTGAGACAAATCGTTGTGCTACTTTGAATTAGTCAAACTGTGTTTACACATGAATATTGTAGTATATAAGTGCTAATTATTCGTGCTGATATATCATTAATATTTTATGCTTGCCTTGGAGAACCGCTGATTTTCATTCACACGAATGTATAATGAAACGTTAACTTGAGAGTTTCAGCTTATAACGCGTTCTCAAAATACGCTGATACTTAGAATACCTAATTGTTATATACATTTTCAGTATCTATTTCAAAAATCCCTCGGATATGTATTATTAATGCCATTCAATTTTATCTCGCTTGACGAAAAAGCTTATATGATTTGCCTGACTAGCATTCTTCGCAAACGCTTTTAAGAATTCATTCGGAACTAGATATGTACACATTCGCTAAAACATTTCTCACTATCCGTTTCCCAGCACGAATTCGGTAGAGAAAGTTCATGCCTAACAAAGATTCTGAGATTTAATAATGAAGTGGCATTACGGCTCCATGAAGGGAGAGTAGTCGATGTATGCTCATTTCATTCTCGAAAGGCCTCCGACTTGGTAATCCATAGGTACATTCTGCACTAGCTAAGGATGTGTAGCGTCACATGTGAACTACATCGATGGTTAGACAGCTTCCTAACTAATTGCAATAACTATGTTAGAATTGCAAGGATGTCTTTGAAGGAATCGGTGATACTCATGACAGTGCTTCAAGGCTCAGTGTATGGTCCACTACTTTTTTCTTATTGTTTGCCAGAGACCTAGCAGCCTGCTTCAGTTTACGTTGCTTCCTGTTTTCGGATGACGTTAAGAACCTAGGAACCAACAGTACAGATGCGCTTATCTCTGATTCGGAAAACGTAATCGAACGGACAAAGACATGGGACTTGCAAATAATTTTGGGCAAGGTCTGCGTTCTGACGACTAATTTCAATCTTGAATTCGACAAATTATCTATCAGAATAGCTGCTGCTAAGAAATTAAATGATGTCGGTATCACTATAACGGGAGATTTTTAGTGGTCTACTCAATGTACCGAAGCAGCAAACAAAGGACGCAGAGAATTGTTCACCTTGCGCTCAGCGTTGACAGGCCGAAAACCTTCAAACTTCATTCTTCTATACATGGTAGTCGTGCCGTTTCACTTGGAATACTGTGTGTTCAATCCTGGAGAACGTACTGAAAAAGTGTCCAGCGCCTTGCGACTAGGATGGTTGAGGGTGAGACATGTAAAACGTATGATGCATGACTCTAGGACGGCGGTCTTATCTCACTAAAGCGACGGTGGCTGTGAGCTGCCCAATAGAAGCCTTTATAATTCTACAGAATCTCATGAGTAATAATACTATTAAATTACTTGAACCTGCCCGTAAAACATATACATGGGTAAATTCTAAGAAACGTTTTAGGAGTAGACACAGGCTGTTGGTATGTGAGCACTATTTCAGCAACCGTGTAGTCAATTCCGGAAAATACTGCCAGACGGTAAAGTGAACTTGCGAAATGTGTTAAGCCTTGAGAAGGAATTGAAAGTTTGAATGACCTACCATATTTCCACACATTGTCTTCTAAAAAACTTTAAAAAAAACAAGAAGAAAAACAAATACTTTCTTGTACAATTTTTCATCTCATATCTGTCTGTGCCTGGGGAACAGGACAGCATATTATCCCGCGTGCCATCTATGACTGCGCTGCACTTTGCCTCTATTAAACTAATGATTTCAAACACCTTACATTTTTCACGCGTATTATTGCATTGATTCTTGAATCGATGACATCTCAACGTGCTCGTGAGGAGAACAACTACCTTACTCTCCCGCACTAGACGAGTTGCATTTCGTGGAATCCGAGGTGTATGAAGCAACTATCCATGTTCCCGTCGACAAAGCCGAGGGACCAGACGGTATCCATTCGATTATGCTAAAGAATCCTGCCCCCGTGTTTACAGAACCCATATGCAAGCTCTTCAATTCATGCTTGAACATGGGAGTGGTTCCAAAAGTGAGTGGAAGGAAGCTATGATCGTGCCAATACACAAGGGTGGTTGCAGCTCAACTGTTGGGAACTATAGACCTGTCAGCCTGACTAGCATCGTCTCGAAAGTAATGGAAAAACTGCTGCGTGACAAATTCTGTAAGCATCTTTGCCGGCATTCTTTACTGAGTGTAACTCAGCATGGATTTCTGAAGGGTAGATCCTGCCAGACAAACCTTTTTAGTTTTTTCAACACTGCCACTAAAAGAATGGATAAAGGGAAGCCTGTTGAAGCCTGCCGGGGACATTCACTCAAACTTGCTAAGGAGCTATGTAGACTAGACTCCAGGAAAAACCTTTTCAGCCGCAGGGTGGTATATTTCTAGAACCGGCTTCCAGAAGAACTCATATCCTGCAGTTCTCTCGCAAGTTTTAGGCAGAGTTTGGAGCGCATCTACGGTGAGCTTTTTCCTGAATTCTCCCCCTAATTTCAATGCAAGATTAGGTAGTTTACTATTTTTAGCGTTGCTTGTTAAGTAAGTAAATGCGAATGTTCTGTTTGTTTGATGCACAACTCTTCTTTAGCTGACCTCTCACCGTACTAGTGAAGAGAAATGTATTCTCATTTTTCCAGCATCATTCATAACGAGGTGCTTCCTAAATACAACCCGGATAATTCCTTGGCATCGCGATTGTCGAGGATATCCAAATCAAAATGAGAATAAACTCTTTAGCAGTGGTGGTTGCTTCTCTGCAGCTTTCCACCGAGAGAAATTCTGGACGCTCGATTGGCTCCTTTGCCACTCACTGTCCAATGCAACTGAACTGAGCTGAACTGAACTACTCTTCAGATATTCAGAAACAAGAACGTGAGAAACGTACGAACTGTATTCTCAATATCGGAGTGCCGATTGCTCAACTGCATAACGTCGAATTAAATCTGGGGGCGTGATTGGCTTTCAGTCATCTTCAGCTCTGTGCAACTTGAACATGAACTTTAAATTGATCTCAGATAAACTGACCATACAGACAAAACGCGCGCGGTGTTCGAAATTTTGCAATTGCTAGTGCTGTGTGATTTCTACTCTATTTCGACTCAATTGTCTCCCAGTTAGATCCGCAAATGCCTGCCATTTCGAGCTGTTCTTGCTCAGTGTGTGGTTATCGTGTCAGACCTAAAAACGAAGTCTATCACTTGCTCTTTGTGCTGCACGAAAACGCATCTATCTTGTGAACCTCGTCTTACGGACTTAGAAACTGCAATAATACGGTCACAGACATCTCTGAAATACATTTGCCGGATACGCCTTCCTGATTTTGAATCTCTGCACAATAATAGCGAATCTACTCTGCTGACATGTCCTATTCATACCTCACAAGTTACTCCATGGTTTTCCCCAACACCAGCTCGACCCGAAAGTGCAACCCCCCGTCAAGTAGTCGATAATAGGATTTCTAAAGTTAAATCCGATGTTCGCTATATTCTTGCATAACTCGCCTCTCTGTGCCGGCAACAAGATCAGCCTGTAGTTCCTGATGTTGAATGTAACCCTGGGTGCCCACTCTTTCCTCCGTCATACCTTCCACTGAAAGACCCGGTTACTGCAACTACATCAAAGATGAAGCAGTCAAACGCTTCTCCGCCAAAAGTCAAAAACGCGCGTCCTCACACATTCAACGTCATTTATACCAATGTACCTGAGTCAAAATGCACACAGTTCAAAAGTAAACGTGAACATGATCTACAACAGTGGATTGACATGTGTTCGGAAATGAAAATCCCAGCCATAGATCCCTCGGGTTTAACACGATTAACTCGGCATCCATCTTCCATCCATGCCGATAAAGCCCGTCTCTTACGTATTGACTTGTGAACGAATAAACAAGCTCAAAACGTTCTATTATCTGCCTATTTACTCCACGGTGAATCTAGTATTATCCGGATCTTTCCGAACGTTCCATGGACTGAGCGCCAAAATAATCGTGATTTTAAATCAACGCGCCGAGAGCCATCGGCTATCATCATTCATGGCGTACCAGGAAGCTAATGTTCGAATGATCTTGATAAGAAACAGTATGATTAAGATCAGTGGCGTTTTTTACATAGTCACATGGAGTGTACTGATATAACCACAACCGATATTTACCGTTTTCCTTGTTCAGGTACATACTCTGGTAATTCTCCCCGCTTAATAAATGTTTGTTTTTTACAACCCGATATAGGGAATTCTGCGTTAAGTGCTTGGCGCGCAACTCGTAGATATGCTCCACCTAATGTTCGACTATATTCCCACAAATCACGCCGTTATCCTATACGGACCGTTGTATCCAGATTGCCTAACACGGGCACCGAGGGTAACTCACTCGTCAATCCTAAAGTGGCAAATCTACCACATGCATATACTGACGTATCAAAAAAACCTGAACCAGCCAGTCGTGTCTCGACCGGCTCAGATGTTAATCAGCCTTCACTTATTCTGCGGAAGTCCCTGGTATGTGGCTATACTAATGCTCAAGGCATTCTTAGTAAAATTAACGAACTAAAACTACGTACTTCCGCTTACCCTTATGATATTATTGCCGTCACAGAAACTTGGTTGAGTGATTGCCACCGCGACAGTGAGATTGAGCTGACTAACAAGACTGTCCTCTGGTCAGATCGGCATACAGCAGTAGGAGGTGTAGCTCATTACACCAGATCATAATTACACTGCTCAGTATTAGATGGTTTTCAATCTTCCGAAGCTCTCACCTGTGCTCTGCAACTATCCGTCCATTAAACGTTATTGATTGTTGTTATCTACCGTCCATCCAATGACTCAGCGGCTTGCGACATGCAATTGCTGACAGATCTGAACCACGCATTGACTGTTTTCACACACATATGTCCTTATTATGGGTGACTTCAACTTACCACGCCTATTCTGTGACCCATATCCTAGAGACCTTCTATCTAATCAACTACTGGATTTAATACACACTCATCCACTTTTCAACCACTCCACGCTGCCAACATGTCTTCACTCGCAGCATTCGCCCTCACTGCTAGACTTGATTTTGACTAATGACGAATTAATGATTGAACATACCTAACGGGAACCACCACTTGGGCGCAGCGATCATGCCTTCCTCCACTTCAACCTAGTTTACTGGGCTGATAAAGTAAATGCACGCTCTATATATTCCTGTAAATGGACAAACTACGCCTCTTTCAACACTATCATTGATGAACAAGATCGGATTATTAAATCATCAACTTTGCCGACTTCATTTTTCGAACCGCTTACAGCATCTGCAAAGCTTATGCACCGTTACCAGAGAACTTCATATCAAAAGTCGAGGTTTTACTCCAATTCGAAGTCGTACTCGAAAATGGATGCAGGAAAGAAATATTGAATGGGCTACCTATCTCAGTATGCCAACTCCTGCGAACTGGAAGCGCTATCGAAAGCTTTGTAAAAAGTCAATTCGCTGGTTCGCGATGACAAACTCGCTTACAGTACAGACTAACGTGCTCTTTTGCCATCAATCCCAAACTGTTATTTAGTTTTGTGAACCCCTTGAGGTATGTTAAACCTGGAGTTACGATCCTTGAGACTCCACAAGGATTGACCCAGGATGCTGCAGCTGCGGCCGAAGATCTGAACGCTCATTTTGCCTCAATTTTCCAATCTTCTTCGGGCAACATCACGATTCCCGTAAATTCATCCCCATCTCATTCCACTTTATCTGACATCGAATTTATACCCACAGTTATATACCGTGAACTAAAAAACTTACGCCCCACCAGTTCCGCTGGAACAGACGGTTTTCATCCTCGAACCCTACACGAATGTGCCTTTTCTCTCAGTTATCCCCTGGCTAATCTTTTCACGCACCATTTTTCTAACGGCTGTGTCACACTTGACTGGAAGTGTGAATCTATCTCTTCCATCTATAAAAGCGGCTTTTGATCTCTCGTTTCTGATTACCGACCGATAACATTACTCTCTGTCATATCGAATCTTACGAAATCTATTATCAGTAACTCTCTGATCCAATTCATTGAAGGACTACACCTTCTGTCTGATTCGCAACACGGTTTCCGTCCCCGGAGATCATGTGTGTCAAACCTGATGCTCGCACGTGACCACTGGACATCCGAAGTCGACAAAGGTCGTCAGATTCACCTAGTATACTTAGATTTCTCGATGGCTGTCGACAGATTCAACCATCGAATCTTGCTCCGCAAATTATGTTCTCCAGGGATTGTAGGTCAGTTGCTTCAGTGGCTTGAGAGTAATTTATCAGATCGCCGCACAGGCGTCCGCGTCGATGGATGTGTCTCTTCAAGTTTCAGCATTCCCAGCGGTGTCCCTCAAGGCTCTGTACTCGGGCCAACCCTATTACTATCCTTCATTGATGATGTCTTTCAAGCCATTGATTCCCACACGCTCAGGTATGCCGACGACATGAAACTCTGGAGATTCATCACATGTCAACACGACATCGATCAACTACAGGACGACCTCAATTCGCTTTATGTGTGGTCACTCGAAAATTGCTTAACGTTTAATACAGAGAAATGCCGAGTTCTTTTGACGCGTACAAACTACACAAACTACAAGCTATTACCTGGGATTACACCCAATTCAGACGACTTCCTCAGAAAGGGACATAGGCAATATCGTGCAGTCCAACATGTCAGTCTCGGCGACGTGCTCGAGAGCAGCAAATAAAGCAAACGGGCTTGGTCTTCTTAAACGTGTTTCTCGCAGATTTGAACCTCAATGTTTGTCGCTTTTGCTCAAAGCATTCATCAGTCCACATCTCGAATACGCCGTTCAAGTTTGGTGCCCGTGGTTACTGAAGGACCAGGGAACACTTGAGGCTCCACAGCGACGCGCCACAAAACTTGTCAGAGGTCTGGCCTCGTATCCTTATCCTGAACGTCTTCGCTTCCTCAATCTCTTGTCAGTGAAATACGAAAGGCTCCGTGGTGACCTTATTTACACCTACCAAATGCTCTCATCCACTGATCACCCTCGTAAACACATTCTCGTCCTCAATCGTGAAACTTCACATCTTAGTGACCATTCACTCAAACTTTCATATCAACACTCACGCCTCAACTGTCGCGGGCATTATTTTCCCTCCGGATATGTACTCACTGGAATAGTCTACTCCAGGAAGTCGTATCAGCAACATCCGTAGAGGATTTTAAACGAAGTCTGGGCGCTCATTTAAATGATCTCCACAACAACATACCTTGGGGCCTTGTCTGTCCGATTGCTATTGTTCTCGAATAGGCTATCGCTCACCTCTGGTTCGTGGGTCCGTTACAGAACCGCCCGAAACGCTTGTGTCAAAATGCAGCGTGTGCTCAAACAGAAGTTTGAGTTATCCTTAGCCAGGGATGCTAAATCCAACCCGAAAAGGTTTTACAGTTACGCGCAATCTAAAGGAAAAACTAGGGTAAACATCGGTGACTTAAAACTGGAGGATGGACAAGTAGCTACTAGTGACCTAGCTAAGGCGGCAGCCTTCTCAAAGTTTTTCAGTAGCGTTCAGCGAAGGGATAATTCTTTACTCACACCGCCTGAGTTGCTTAACTTTCCATCTGGTGTCCCTGCACTAGATGATTTGTCCTTTAATGAGGCGGAGGTGTATGGAGCTCTTATTCATGTTCGTGCTAACAAGGCTGAGGGTCCGGATCACATCCACTCAATTATGTTGAGAAATCTCGCCCCAGTGCTTGCAGAACCACTATGTGAGCTCTTCAATTCATGTTTGCACTCGGCAATGGTTCCTCGTGAGTGGAAAGAAGCCATAGTAGTACCAATACACAAAGGTGGTTGCAGGTCGATTCTTGGTAACTATAGACCAGTCAGCCTGACAAGCATCGTCTCGAAAGTATTGGAAAGACTTATACGCGACAAAATCTGCCAGCATTCTCTACTTAGTGTAGCTCAACATGGATTCCTGAAAGGGAGGTCTTGTTTGACTAACCTCTTGAGTTTCCTCAATATTGCTACGAAAAGGTTGGATGAAGGGAAGCCGGTCGAAGCGCTCTACCTAGATTTTAGCAAGGCTTTCGATTCCGTCAGCCACAGATTTTTAGAAACTAAGCTGGCAGCAAAAGGCATACGGGGTAGTTTACTTGCTTGGATAAAATCATTCCTGACAGGTAGGACCTTTAGAGTACGAGTAGAATCTACGTTGTCGATCCAAACGGAGGTGATAAGTGGGGTGCCTCAGGGGTCTGTGCTAGGTCCGCTGCTCTTTCTGATTTTTATCGATGACTTGTCGCCTATCTTGGAGTGCCCGTGCTTCATTTTTGCGGATGACGTGAAGTTCATTGGTTCAACGAATGAAGATACTCTGTTGCACGACCTCGAGCGGGTCATTGACTGGTCCATACTTTGGGACCTCCCACTGAACCTCAATAAGTGCCAACTCTTGTCTGCTCTGGTCGACAAGATCACAGTCCAGGTGTCAGGTACTCCTATTAGCGTTGATGCCACACAGCGGGGTAAGGACTTGGGTGTTCTAGTTAGAGCTGACTTCAAATGGGAGGACCAATGCGCTGTTGCAGCGCAACGTGCACGCAATGTGCTCTTTCGGTTGAAGTCGGTGCTTTCCAGCAGAAGTCCCGACGTGTTCCTGCCACTTTACAAGGCGTTATTCAGGCCGCATTTGGAATATTGTGTCCAGGCGTGGTGTCCTCACTACCAGAAGGATATCATTCGACTTGAAAGCGTCCAGCGACTAGCAACACGCATGATTGAGGGTCAGCGTGGGAAAAGTTATGCTGATCGCCTTTGGGCTCTGGGTCTTTTCTCTCTTAAGCGTCGTCGTTTGAGAGGTGATTTGATTGAAACATTTAAGATCTTAAAGGGCTTAAGCGGTGTTAATCCAGATGACATCTTTACCTTAAGTCCTAAGCTGGGCACTCGCGGACACGCACTCAAGCTCGCTAAGGAACGATGTCGACTAGATTCTAGAAAAAACTTTTTCAGCTTCAGGGTGGTCAACTTCTGGAACAAGCTCCCTGAAGAACTTATCTCCTGTAGTTCCGTCTCAACTTTCAAGCAGAGTTTAGACCGTGACTGGGGTAAGTTATTCTCTGATTACATCCCATGATTACCATGCTTAGGTTGTCCTCCATTTTGCTCGCTATTTACTGTAGCAATTTTAGAGCATCTTCCTATTCTTGATTCTCCATCAGCTGACCTCTCACCGTGCTGGTGAGGAGAAACTGCCTTTTCTTTTTTCCAGCATCGATTATTGCGCGTTGCTGTCCTACTACTATCCTACTACTACAACGCCTGGCACCGCGATCATCAAAGATTGCAAACAGAAAAGAAAGAAAATTACCTTTTGGCAGTGCATCGATTATAGCGCAGTGCTCCTCCAACTACATTCTCCTAGTCCTACGACCATCAGAGGTTCCACAAGGAGGAAAAGGATTGACCCTTTGGCAGTGATGAGCGCTTCTCTGCAGCTTTCCACCTAAAGAAATTCTGGACGCTCGATTGGCTTGTCAGCCACATACTGTCCTGTGCAAACTGAACTGAACTGAACTGAAGCACTGATCAACTACATCGCATCGCGTACTAGCATTATTTTTCAGCTCCAACGCCACCCCGATGCCTCCGTATTCTCCTGCTACCGGTTCGCAGTATAAGAAGGGCGCAATTCCAAAGCGAGTGTGGCGCGCTATAAGGCCCCCCTTCGCCGTACAGATGACACTCACTATTTTATTCCCATCACACTGTACACACCAAACTGTGGTTATTTTTAAGCTGCGCTTTTACACCACAATAAACTATTGAAACTATTGAAATTTTCAAGAATGGTCAACTTATTTGGAGAAAGATATTGCCAAGCTGGGAGGTGTTCAACGTTTAGCTACTCGTATGATTGTTGGGCAATCATGTGGGTCGTATGAGGATCGATTGCTGAGTCTAGAGCTCATCTCACTAAAAGGAGGAGGCAACGTGGGGACCTGATGGAAACCTTCAAAATCATGTCAGGTTTCGGTACTATTCATCCCAGGGAATTGTACGCTCTGGCGCCAAGTGTAAGTCCTCGAGGCCACCCAATAAAACTGTCCAAGCGACATGTCAGGTCAAATGTTTGTAAGTTCTTCTTTAGTGAAAGGAAAGTAAATTACAGGAATCGACTTCCTAAAAAAGTTGTTTGTTCTACTTCGGTAGGGGGTTTCAAGAATGGACTTGACTCTGTGTAATCTTCATTATTTCCTGATTTTTATCTGTAAGGGAATATTTGGTATGATTCCATGTTGTCTTTAGAACGCACTAATGTTTCTCCTCGCCTATTGGTGAAAGGAGTTTTTCTGTTGCATTCCAGATTACTCTCATACCAGAAGATAATTGTGAAGATATTGTTTGAAGTAGTGAACGTTCTTCTGTAGTATACCACCGAAAGAAATCTTGACGCTCTCCCATCTTTTATTCACAGTTACACACGCCTGTGTTACTTACGAATCAATCCTGGTAGTGGTGGGTGTTTTCAAGCACACCTCCGAAAAAATCTGGGCACTCGTTTCGACTTGGTCGACTATCGCCCTGTGATACTGATACTGATACTGAACTTAACTATTGACCTTAAGCGACTGATTAATATTTTTGGCAGATTTTTGAATGTTATCATCAGTAAATGGTTCACCCCAGACTTTACTTTAATAGCATAACACTTTACATAGGTTTATTCGCTATTTTTCATCACGGTGTTGAGTACGTATATGAAATCATATTCTTCATTTCATATATGCGAAGTGCAACAATGTACTGATTGGCTTTTAGACACCTTCAGCCCTGTGCAACTTGAACTACATGATCCTTCTTCTTCTGAATCGAAAGCAGAAGCGATAAAATCCCGTTTGAGCTTCATCACAGTAATAGACATGGGTGACTTCTGCTGACAAGGCAAACCCTGAGAGTAGAGGTACACCACTATATCACTCCGGGGATCAAGTCCATCCGTCTCAACAAATGCTGATCCAACGCGCTTTTGAATAGCTGTTCAGATGGTAGAGACAGGAGCCCTTTCGGTAGAGAGTTCCAAGTGTTCACCACCCGCGTGGATAGCGTGCTCGCATCACTCAGCTTCAGCCTTCTAGGCTTCTGCAACTTGAAGTCATGTCCACGAGTCCTCGACTCACCTACTAATCGGAAGTACTGGAGGAACTCGTTTCCATAAATTTCTTAAGCTATAAACAGCGTCGAAAAAAAATTGATTGTTTTATGCTGAAATATTGTTAAATCGGATATGTTTTGCCGATGGCAAGCCGCATCTCGCTTCCTCACTATAATTCTGAATTATTTTGAATCAATTGCCAGATCAATAGATCAATAGTTTATTACGGTATAAAAAGCGGGGAGCTTGTACAAACCGCAAGGTAGATTGTGCGGTGGATGCTCAACCGCATACCGTCGAAGGAAATCTGGGCAAGCCATTGGCTTTTAGCCACCTTCAAACCTGTGCAACTTGAACTTGATAGAAGCAGAGGGAGAAATTCCCGTGTGAACTTTATCCACAAAGATGAATCCACCCAAACTCACGACGGTGTCTGAATGTGCAACCACAAGCCTGATTCCGACAGTGCCCCACAGTTACACTGCACGTAGGCTAATATGCAGATTGTCCAGGCCTAGACTGATAATAGTAAAAACAAATGTCAATGAGGCTCCAACTCACTACCGATGGCAAATAAATGTAGCACGTTAGCTACCCTGCACAAAATCACTGTACAATTACACATCCACGCATGCATTAGCATTTGTATACTGTCAAACTCTCTATATTTGCAAACGCTTTATCTCCATTTTCATTATTATCAGGGCTGTTTCGTCTTCAGGAGCCGACTATTGTTTTCCCGGCGTGTTTTTCATTTGTCTGTCATTTCTATTATTTCTTGCTTGGCATTATAATACTCCATAATTTGTTACAAATCATTATTATAATTATCAGAGACAGCATTACATGCTGGGAAGTACTGAATAATTAACTGCCGTACAACCTTGGCACGTCACAATCATATGATGATGATCATCTTCATCATCACAGACAGCATTACACCGGTAGCGCGTACCGAATGCTTAACTGCCACACAACCATGAAAAAGTGAAATCCTAAAAAAATGGGGAAGGGTGGGACTTAAATAGCTACGGATTCTATAGAAGAGTAAGCATAAACAAACTGAATAGAGGTGCCTACAACTCGAATGGAACCAGCATTCCAACAAGTTTCGTGAACGAATAGAGCGACATCAGCATGGCAGCTTCCTTGCGGCTTTCACTGTCATGCATCATAAAAAACTTCTCGTCACTCCGCTTGACAACATACAAGGTTAAGCAAACACTCCAAGAAGATGCTTAGTGCAAGACCGCCATTGAACACGGTTTCAGCGTAACTAGCCATTGCGATATCTGATCGCGGTGACATCAGCCTGGAAGACGCGCTGCGCCGACTTTGGAAAGGTTACTAGTAAGGGTTTTTAACTGCCTATGCCATGTGACAGTTTGGCCACCCCGAGATTTACGCCAATCAGGATGTGGCGTCGCAAAAAGAATCTGTTTCGGAAGTCGGTGGTCCGGCATCCGTAAAACGTGACCCAACCAGCGTAACCTATGCAGGTTGATTTGCTTTTCTATATCAACATTGAATGAATGAATGAAAGCACAAGCCTTATCCAGGCAAAGTGCCGCACAACCAGAGACTGCACGTGGGCTAAGATACTGTCAGGTTGCCCAGGCCTAGACAGATATGAGGAAGAAAAGCAACATAAAATAGTAGTGAGACTCCAGCCTGTTTCAGCATGCAGCTCACTACCTCTGGCCAATCAATTTAGCACGGTGTTAGCCGCACAACACAAAGTACTGCACGATTACACATCCGTGCACAACATTACTACCGAACAACTCATTTCGGAGCACATCGGTGCATATGCGATTGTAACAGTTAACTCCTAGAATGTTGCGGAGACATTGATTGTCAAATATTTGGAGACGCTGAATGCGTTCTTTACGTAGAGTCCAAGTTTCGCACCCATACAGTAACAGCCCGAAATGTCGCTTTATAGACCCTACCCTTGAGTAACAGAGACAGTCCTTTCTGACGACAGAGGTGACCTAGGTTTCGGAATGCTACGGTCGCTTTAGAAATGCGTGCCGAGACCTCGTCATCTAACGATGCAGAATTATTGATACAACTACCGAGATACGTAAAGTGATCTATAATTTCAAGCGCCTGATTTTCAAGTAATAAAGTTCTGTTTGATAAGTCGATGTCCTGAAGGACAACACCACACTTAGAGGGTGCAAAACGCATTCCAAATGCGGGCACAATACTAGATAGCTTGTTCAGTATCGCTTGTGCATCTGTGTACGAATCGAAGAGCAGAACTATATGATCAGCGTAGTCTAAGTCAAGAAGCTTTCCGCCTGGCATTATGTGAACTCCGAAGGCAGGGGCACCGTCGCTGCATAAATCCATGATAACATCAATTACAAAATTAAAGAAAAACGGAGAAATCGGACATCCTTGTCGGACGCCACTAGTGCTGTGGAATTTGGGTGAGAGTTCTTTGTAAACCTTAACGCATCCGGATGTATGAGCATAAAGTGCACGTAGTATGTTGACATACTTTTGTGGAACGCCTTTGCACAGCAAGGTGTTAAACAGGACATTTCGATCGACTTTATCAAATGCTCCTTTGAAGTCTAAAATGATGGCTATTGTCGGCTGTCGATAAGTGTGCCGCAGTTCTAATATCCGTCGAAGAGTAAAAATGTGGTCGACACAGCCTCTGCCAGGATTGGGAATGGTGGGACCTAAAAAGCTACTGAACTTGTGGAATATTAAGCACAGACTATCTAGGGTGAAATATCTACACCTCGAATCAAACGCATATTCACTCAATTGTCGTGATCACGTGGAGCAGTATTAACACGGCAGCATTTATCCGCTAGATCTGTGGTGTCCTGTTTGTTCATTGCATCAGTTTTCGAACCTAGATCCATGTAAAATACAATTTTCAGCCATCTAACGACATTCTGCATTTTTTTCTAAGTTGAACCATGCCAAATCATCAATCGTAATATCCATAGATTGTGAAAGTAAAAGTCTGACTTAGTTTTGGTATGTTGAATCTTAAGACTGTTGGTAATACTCTTCATGGGTTTTACAATTTTCGATCTTACAACAGGTACTTTGAGCGCGTTATCTACGCCATGTTCAACTGTCCCATCGTTTGCTTCGCACTGCATGTTTTCAAGCCACGACGAAGAAAAATATTATAATGCATAACACTCGGAAGATGACAGTCACCTTGTTCTTATAACTATTAAATGCCTTTTTATCAGGGCGTGGGTCATGGACAGTTGTAAACCAAGAGCAATCACCTATGCTTGACCTCCATATGAACAGTAACTTGGGGAAGTTATTACTTGAAAAGCTATGGAAGCATAAGCGCAATGTGATTAGACGGCTATACTGAATAAAACGTACATTCAATAGAGTTTTGTAAGCGGGTACATTGACAAACCCGACGGCTTCCTTTTGGTTTGCACTGTCATGTAGCATCACTGGTTTCTCCACTCGACAAGATTGCACATTAAATCCATACCCCCATGAAGCTCTCTACAGCAAGACCTTTCATCGAACGACTCTAGGACATGCTACTTCAGATACGGCCTGCTTTGCTTTTAGTGCCTTTATCTAATATAACGAAACCAGTATCTGACCAATTTGACAATGACGCCGTTAATAATCAAGGGTTCTAAGCAAAACGATGGCTCTGCGTTCAAAAATCGAAAAAATGCAGTTTGTGCATGTTAGTTTCTTATCCGATATCCCCCGCATTATCAGAAAATTTTGTTACGTTTATTTACGTTTCATATCCGGTTTTACAACTAGTATTTATTAGAGATCAAAATAAGTTTTATTTTTTATCAAAGTCCCGTTTTCGGATTTGTCAAAACTACCATTTTTTCCTATAGAATGCATTGAAGTTTTGAAACAAAATTGACTCATGTCGACAATTATACCAGTTACGACGCGTCATCGTTGATTTAAAACATCGAATTGAACTCTCGTATTTTAACATACGGTAATATTGGGTACGGTTTCTATGTGCTGGGTAAATAGGCCAATTGACCCGATCCTTGTCTGTATGACTTGCAACCGTCAATATTCGTGTTTACTAGTGAAACTTATTATAAATGGTGGATGATGGGCTATTCAATTACGTGTTCTATTCTATTTTCCCCGATTTGACGAAGCCTTTATTCTGATGGCGAAAATGCTCTAACTGAATGCTTTCAAGTTTCATTTTAATTATAATGACCAATCCATTTGTTTCATACATTTTTAATTGCGGTAGCAGTCTGTACCAACGAGTTATTGGTTATCGATGCGTGGTGGGTTTTTTGTCACATCAACTTTACTTAACACAACTTAGGGGTCGGAAGGTGCAAAGTGCATTCCACAGCAAAATAAAGAAATCGGGCACTTGCCTGACCCGAATTTTTTACTGTTGTATATGTTGTATATGTGTATGAAATAACGAGCCTAATCTAAGCAAAATCCCGCATGGTCAGTGGCTGCACGTGTGTTGAGATACTGTCAGGTTTGTAAAGTCGAAGATGAATCATGCAAAATAATAATGCAAATGGAAATTTAGCTTTTATGTGAGGGCTATGTTAAGCCGGCAATCAGTGAAATACAACACCGATGACTGTTAGGAATATTTTGTCACTTCTCCAATGACAGCTCGGTGGTAGATTTTTGTTATAAATTCAGAATCTATAAATGAGTAATATATGACGTTGGGAAAGCAGAACGACCGTTTTCGAGCTTTTTGCTACTCATCAGGTCATATACTACACATTTATACATTCAGGTTTCATAACAAAATCAACTATCGGGCTGTCATTCGACTAATACCAAAATATTCCTAACAGTCACCAGTACTGCATTACACCGATTGTGGGACAGCTTATTCCCCACATGAAAACTAAATTTCCATTTGCTGATGAGTATTTGTTCTCGACTTTACTAAAAATTGTGCGCTTATATGATCCGTCTATAATAACTGATCTTTCTTCCCCAAGCCTTTCCACTGGCTACTTTTTGCGCTGTTCCCGTGATTTCATGCACCGAATCCTGTCTAATCGACTGAATTCCATGCAATAGCAGAATGTGCGCAGTTAGACTAACCACTCATATTAGATTCAACTCAAAATGTTATCAGAGATGCTGGTCTATTGTGGCATCTTACCGACTAAAGTATGATGGTATGAAAGCACAAGCCTGATCTAGACAAAGTGCCGCACAGTCAGAGAGTGCACGTAGGCTAAGATACTGTCAGATTGCCCATGCCTAGACAGATAAGATGGTGGAAATAGGAATTGTAGTGATACTCCAGCGTGTTTCAGCAAGCAGCACACTATCGCTGGCCAATCAATCTAGCACTTGCAGCACACAAGTGCTGCACGATTATTGTTTTTCGCTGCCTATTCCAAAGGATTGCTTTCTAGTCCGAATCAACTTGTCATTTGTTTCAGGTTTATTGTCATGTACTTTCCCGCATGAGAAATCCTATTTCGAACCGTTGGCTTGGGACTACTTTACTTGTATTCCATCTTCGTACCCCAATTAATGCGTGGGCCTAACATTGTCGTTGTGCTGGGAAGTGGTGGTGTTGGAAAAAGCGCTTTAACAATCAAATTCGTTTCTGGAAAATTTGTTGAGAAATATGATCCTACAATCGAAGATTGCCATCGTAAAAAGGTCTTGTAAGTCTACCATTCCCGTTTCATTATTAATAATTTTAAACTCGTATTAATTATCAAACTTCTTATTTATTTAGTACTAATTGCAAACTTTACTGCCATTTGTTTGCTTCTATTTTTCCACATTATTGGGCCTTCGTACTACGTTGAACAATGCTTATATCATAATTTCTTGATAGGCTGTCTGTGATGTGTAATGGCGAAACCACAAGTACGAAGACAGGCAAAGTACCGCGCAGTCATTGATTGTATAGAAGCTGAGATACGTTCTGATCGCTCAGGTAGTGTCAAGCTAAATTACTTGCCAATGAACTGTGCCATAGACTACGACGTATCTGTAGTTTCATTGTCATTATCATTTACTCATACATCGTTCTGCCCGTGCTGCCCTAAATGAATCTCGTATTACGTTCGATCTATAAATTTCTGAACGGCACTTTGCTTGAATATTTACTTGTGATTCCATACATTCATTACTTTTTTCTTTTGTCTGTCTGGCTTCACGGGTAGATTAGCCGGTTTCATTGATGTCTTGAATTTTGAAATCACACATATAGATTGGAGGCGAGATCGTTGTCTAATCATGTTCCCACCTTTGAACGCCGTAGTCGGTATGTAGTCCCAAGGCACCAGCATCTTGTTCACTGTTGCCAGCCAAGTATACACTTTATCGACTTGTCGCTGACTCCATATACGGACCACGTATTGCAACTTAGAAATCCCTATTTTTCTAACGCGGTTTTGTGTGCCACTCCTTACTCAGAATGGCGTCTTGTTGGGGTGGCCCCACTCAAGCAGATGTAGGCTTTGACTGTTCTAATAGTGGTGCGACTCGTCTCCCAGTTTGGGTCCGAAAGATGAAAATTCGCAGTGGCTTTGCACCTTTAGTGATATGGCTAAAAATCGTGTTCAGTGGCGGTCTTGGTGTAGACATCTTGAAGTTTTTGATTAAGCTTGTATGTTGCCGAGTGAATTTTTGAGGAAAGCTTGTTATGATGCATGATAGTAAAAGCAGCAGGGATGCTGTCCTTTTGATGTCGCTCTACTTATTCACATCGCTTGCTTGAATGTATGTTTCAATCGAGGTGTATGCACCTCATTCCAGTGAGCGTGTGCTTTTTATCTTACTGGTTCAATATCTTTTTAGTTCCCACCTACGTAAGATAAATTATTGTTCTACGCATCTTATCCACAGGATGAGTTGGGATAATTGTTTCCTGGCGGAGGTTCGATTAGCTACCAAATGTAAGGCGCTGGCAAACCAGGATGATGATGAAACACCACGTTGCTTTTACGTGGATTGGTGATCATAACGGTCGCTCTGTTCATTGAAAATAACTTGAATTTTTCAATATCAAGCTTGATAAATGATGATGAATTCGTTCAAAAACACACATAAGTAGCTTGACGTTCATCGTTTCTGGCTCTTCATCACACATCACTCTACTTCGACCACTATTTCAGTTTTGCGATGTAATATTTTCAGTTTGATACCTATGAATGTTCGCAGTTTGGCCTTATACATCGCTATCATTTTGACATTTCAGTGTTGATGGGGTTTCAAAAACTTTAGAAATATTGGATACCGCTGGTACGGAGCAGTTTTCCTCCTTACGCGATTTGTACATCATCAACGGCCACTGTTTCGTTATCGTGTTCAGTCTGACCAGCTTGCAAACTTTCAACGACATTCAACCTATGCGGGATAACATAATGCGTATCAAATGTCTCTCTGATCAATCATCGAAACACGTTCCCTTGGTATTGGTTGGCAATAAAGCAGATTTAGCTGAAGAGGGTCTGCGACAAGTCAGTCGAGAAACAGCCGAACAAATGGCGACACAATGGAATTGTCCCTACATCGAAACTTCTGCTAGAGATATCTGTGGCGTGAACGAGGTTTTTATGGAAGCGATTCATCAAGTCAGTCTTGTTCCGTTGTCCTTATTGATTCCCACTGTAAATTTGGAATAAATATTAATATAATATAAATAGTATAAGTACTAGTTAGGAACATTTTCAACTGTGATTCCTACATTTTTAGTTTCAATTTTCATTACAGGAACTCATTTTCTTGTTTTGAAGGCGTTGTGGCAACAACACTGAGCGAATTCCTACTGTTATCAAGCGCTTTCCATTAAACCTAATTCACGCTTGTTTGCGATGAAAACATTTTTATGAAAGCCGAACGCTCGCTGTCTTGCTCATGTCGCCGTATTCCTCCACGAAGCTTGATTGAATGCATGTTTTTTTCGAGGTGTATGCATTTCATTCCAGAGTGTCTTTGCTCATTCTTCTACATATACCTGAGCTGTTTAAGTCCCACCCTTCTTTATTTAATTCGGGTTTTTCATTGTGTCATGATTCAGTTGTTCCATGATTCCTACATTGATGTCCGATTGTACAGTACGTTAGTTGTTCCCCTCCGGCTGTTGTTTGCCATGGATGTCCATCACAAGCGCATGCTGGTTTCATTCACCACAGCATTTAAAACGACTAAACACTCCGAGTCGGCATTTACAATCTCTCCCGCATAGCTCACAATAAATGGCAATACTTGACTGATCGGTATCAGTTGCACGTTGACTGTGTGACCCACGATCAACAGCCTCGTGCGGTATCTGCTCCTCCCCAGCTTGCAGGCGACGCTTTACACATTGCCTCCTAAGTGAACGGTCACTGGCAAGTTCTTGCCAACTCGTAGGGTCAATGACCACAGCTTTCATATCTCTTTTGCAAACGTCTTTGTACAGCAAGTGCGGTCTTCTCAATGTTGTACTTCCTGATTTCAACTCACCATAGAGTAAGTCTTTTGGAATATGCGCCCTATCCAGTGTAGGCGGTGAACACGGTGAACGTGCTCTGGAGACCAGCTTTATAATGCACTTCAGCATTAGTCACTTTGTCCATCCACGATATATTCAAGATATGGCGGGTGCTTCTTAAATGGAACTCATTAAGCTTCCGTTTTTGTCTTGCGTGGTTTCACAACGAACGTATGTGAAATGATGTACTGGTACAAGCTGACAGTTTTTAAAAGTGATGATGGGAGACGATGCAGTTCCTTGACCAAAGACTTGAGTCTGGCAATAGTTTCGTACTATTCAGATAAATTGATTTGCCAAAGGTCATGAGCTGCGTGTGAATTCACGCTGGGGTCTCACTGCCATTTTGTTATCTTTGGCCTGTTCAAGTCTGGGCAACCTAGCAGTTTCATAGCCCATGCACAGTCTTTGACAGTGTGGCAATTTGCCTGGGTCATGGCTTGAAAATTCATCCATAAATGATGACGTCTCGGATTATGATGATGGAACCATCCAAAGTAAAACCGATAGACTTGGAGTTGCGCATATTCATGACCTTCTCATAATATTCAGTCGGTTGAAAATGTGGGCTGTAACCTTTCCGTTTGGGGTTAAAATTGGTTTGCTCGTTGGTTTTACTGTGAATTTAACGATTACTCGTATATTGGCTACGTAATGCACGGGTGCGCAATCGTGCAGTATTTGTGTCCTGTGCAGCTACCACAGTGCTAAAATGATTGGGCACAAATAATGAGCTGCATGCTGAAACTCGCTGGAATCTCACCACGATTCCCACTTGTTTTTCCTTTCTCAGATCTGTCTAGGCCTGGGCAACCTGACAGTATCCCAGCATACGTGCAGTCTCTGACTGCGTGAAACTTTGCCTGTATGCATGCTTCTGAATTCATATCTCATTTGGTTGGTTTCGTATGAACGGAAATCTTTTCTTTTCATCCCTTTCCTAGTTTTATGGTATATGTTATATGGCTTTTCTTTTGAATTTAGATTGGTATAAATTCTTCGTTTTGGACAAGCACACAATATGACCTCGTTTGCCTTTTTTTCTTTTGTTTTACCTTGTTATGCGGTAGTTACATCTAGTATTGCATAATATATCGGTTGCGGTTTGTTTTATCTGAGTTTCAATTGTGTTTTACGATAAATGATGAATTTCAACTGAACTTCTTGTTTCTCTGCCTTTTATGGTGTAGTCTGCACCCAACCGCGCGATTGTTCGACATTTTTTGCTGGTTTTTGTTTAAAGTCAGATTTTTATTAATAAGTAGTATATGACGTTCGAAAAACAAGACGGAATCACACGACCGGTTTCGCTGTTATTGCCGCTCATCAGGTATGCGTATCCGTGACCCGACACTCGAACGCCGTTCTGACTTTGTGCTAAACCCATTTATTTGCGATTTCGAGGATAAATAATCATTGGCAAATTGAAATTTAGCTTTTTTATGTGGGGACTAATCTAAGTCCCACAGTCGGTGCAATGTAGCACCGGTAACTGTTTGGAATATTTTTGCAACATTCCAACAACAGCATGATGGTAGTTTTTGTTTAAAGTCAGATTTTTAATAATAAGTAGTATATGACGTTCGAAAAACAGGACGGAAGCACACGACCGGTTTCGCGGTTATTGCCGCTCATCAGGTATGCGTATCCGTGACCTGACACTCGAACGCTTTTTGCTTTTTATGTTGGTTGATATCCCGTTGTGAAAATTCCGTGTCGGACAATCTCTTAGACTTTTCTTCCGTAACCACCATATGCAATCTCATTGAATCTTAGACTTGGCCTAGACTTCCCTTTACTATTTGGACTCTTCAAACGTTTGTTTACTTGTGCGTGGGACCTGAATTAAATCAGATTTTTGCTCACATCGGTTGCCTAATCTTGATCCAATTTGCTCTCAAAGTTCCCAGTGGTCTCACTTGTTTGTTTTGTGTTTCGTTTATTTGTATTTGCATATCCATATTTCGGCTGAAGTTTTTGTATACATTCGAATTCAATTTCATTTCTGTTTACTTATAGTTATTTCTTTCACCTCCCAAACCACAATGCTGGTGCCGAATACTTTGAACCGCAAAAACATGGGACGCACAACTCTCGCTTTGAGTAATCTCGAGCCTAAAAACGTTCCACTTAGCACAAAATGTTTCAAGCGGGAACGTATCTTGTTTGTGAATCTCCTGTGTTTATGTGAAGATCATAATCAACTATGAATTCCCCTTTTTGCTGATCTTTAGTCATTTTTGTGTTACGAAACATTTATGCAATACTACTTCGTATTATGTCTGTACATGTTTTTTCCTTTAACAATTATATTTGTTCTTGGCCATTTTCTATGGAAAATTTCATTGTTATTCTTGCTTTATTTTTCAATGGTATCGCATTCTTGTGATTACTTTTGTAGCTTTTGCTCAATTTGTGCAATTTCGCACAAAATCATAGGTCCTGCTTCCATTTGAATAGACAATTTCTGTGCAATATCAGATTCTATCGCTACATGCTTTTGTTTTGTGAACTTTGCAACCGTTCAGCGTGTTTATCGGCAAATTGCTTTTATAGTGCGTAATAGCTAGGATACATGGATGGGGTGTAATAAAACTTCATTGTATCGCGCAGTTCATAGTAACAAATGTTTGGATCAAGACAACCAGATGGCAATACGTGTGGATTTAATCAAATTGAGCGCTTATTAATTTGTGTTCTGTGATGAACTTGCAGCATAATTTCCGCGCGCACGTTTGATGTGATCTAAAGTAATTAAGGATGAAAGTGCGAGCCAATGAGCTTTTAGCTAAAGATCACAATAATTTCACTAAATCGTTGAGGTTTTCGGGTTTGTATGCTCTTCGGCGAAAGACTGACTGATTTCATGCTGTTTTATTTGTCACTTTTGTTCAGTGCGATTATCATTCCGCGTGACTTGAAAGTATGCTGGAAGGGTAGACAGTTGAACCTTGTCAATGCTCTCATAGACCGCAAACCGAGCGCCCTGGCTGACTTCTATGTAACTGGTTGCTGAGAGACTAAGTTTTTACTCGGAGTAACCTGACACCCGCATGGCCTACGCTACTGGCAACTCCGGATCAGAAGTCTTCGCTGACCAGACTTCTTGGAGGAGGGCTGTGTAACACCGCTTGTTTTTCCTCATCAAAACATTGACCTTGACAATTATAACTTCCGTTCGTGCGTGCATCGTGACCGCTCTGTACACGTTTTGGCTACCGTTATATATTTTCCAGTCAACCTGCGTTTTCTTCTACTCTAGTGAGACGTTATTGTAGTAAACGGGTCTACTACAACATGGAAACTGATGAAAACTGGAAAAAGGTTTTAGGGGGTTAGAGAAAGTTGAGTTATAAAAGGCATGGGTGTATGGTCCGTTTTATGATCAAGAAATCTCGAAAAATTGTTGACGAATGGAACCAAACGTTTTTGAGCCAGCGGTATTTTTGTTTTCTGCAGCTAAGTCATTCGCATGCGAAACAAAGCTCATGAGGGTACATCTCGTGCCAGTATCAGCATTTGTTTGGTATTCGAAGGCAACGTTATACAATGAAAGATATACCGTTCAACAGCTTGGTGAGGGGTCTTCAAAGTAAAATATTCTATCAGTTAAGTAGAATAAGAATGGACAGAAAACTTCATATTTATCAATTTTTCCTTTTTTCGTGTATTTCATAAGTTCAATATAACAAGTTGCCATGTGCGCAGATAAAACACGATTGGCCAATTCGTAATACCTTATGAAATGAGTAACTACTAAGTGTCCAGAGTGAATTTGATTTAGGAATTATCATTCAGCATGAAGTAACTTGCTTCTGTTATGCTGCAAATATGTTGCATCTGTCAATAAACATTTGGGATTTCTTTGAGACACATTTATAACTTCCCACGCAGATATCTTTTCATTTTCTTGTGACACGCTTTATCATCCTACTATTAGATTAATTAATCAGCGCATGGAGCCAATGACCACGGAACTACAAAACTAACTGGAGCACCCTACAACAAATAGTTGAAAAGCATTTTCGAGGCTTTTTCTGTCTAGCTTACGAAGAAATTCTGGGAATGCACAACCACGTTAACCAGCCGACTTGCAGAGGTGGTCTTAACCAACCTTTAACCCTTGACCGTCTTAACACGTGATAAGTTATATACAATACCTTGCACCATTGGAAAACAGTAATCATGCTATGCTTGTCATTGATTATGTATACAGTGCCGAACGATTGAGAAAATAGAAAAAATTTCTTCAGGAAAATACCATTTTAATCCTTTAATATCATTCTTCAGGATGCAAACACTCAGGAGTTTGAGTTCGTGGATTCAGACTAATATTACAATACTTTTCTAAATTATTTGAATTCGAAGATTGACGAAAACTCGAATTTTATACCACACAAATACAACCACAAAAACCAGTTTGGTATCCGCAATAAAACGGAGAAACGTTTAGGTATAAATAAAGTGTCTTTGGTAACTCATAATAATTTTAGTACGGGAGCTAATTGGAAGCGGTTCTGTATAATACAAAACATATCATGACTCTTGTAAGAGAAGATACCATGCAGTTCCAATTGAATTTGCTTGAGAGAATGGTAAAGAATCCTACGCTTCTCTACAAGATAGTAAATGAGTGATTAAGAATCAAACCAGGCGTATTCTCTATACAAACCCATAATAGATTGACTTCATCTGCCCAAGATATCGCCGATGGTTTAGCAGCGTTTTACTCACATGTCTTCAAACCTATGCGTTGTATCCCATATCCAGTTTTAACAAATTCACCACATTTGGAATTATTTAGTGAAATGACTGTAAATGTAGCATGGTTAGGCGTGAACATCGTCAACAACACGAAATGAAGTCACCCGGCGCAGTCCAAATTACACCCGCCATACGTCGCTGGTGTCGAACTGTTTGATTGCTCCTCTCCCGCGCTTATTCCATTTCAGCCTACATGAAGGTAAAATACCATCCATATCTATAAAGGCGGTAGCCGTTCAAACAGCAAACTTGACCGGTAACGCTACTTCCGGTGTTCTCAAAATTAATGTAACGCATTGTGAATGCGCGCATAAGAGAAAATTTTGAAAACCAAAATATTTTGACTGCTGCACAACACGGTTTTCGAAGAAATCGTTGCTGTTTATCAAACCTTCCTATAACGTTTGAGGATTAGACCAAGGCGCAAGACGAAGGTGATGCTTTACATGCTTGCTACATCGATATGTCCAAAGCTTTCGATAGAGACAATCCTGACATTCTAATAAAAAGCTTGAAGGTTACGAAATTAAGGGAATGTTGCTGAATTGAATAAGTGACTAACTTACTGATGGACACGTCGAAGTTGGCGTTGGCATCACCATCTTTAGTAAAAAAGAAGTCCCTTGTGGAGTTCCGCAAGGCTCGGTGTTCGGATCTCTTCTGTTATTTGTGTATGTGAAGGATATAATTGAAGATAGCAAATATAACTTGATTCTTTTTGCTGATGATATTAAAATATGGAAATGTATCGGCTGTGTTTCGGCATGTATGGCATTACAACGAGATCTGTGTACCCAGATAAATGAATTACCATTTAATCCTGCAAAAAGTGAAATTCTGTGGCTTCGGAAAATTGCTCAAATACACGTATCAGCACGACACACGAGATTTCGTTTGGACCACTGAAAAATCTAGTGAACCAACAACAGTGTTCGGATACAAAACCAAGAAGTAATTTTAGGTCAAAACACACAAAAAAAATCCAAATTTGAGATATTTTAATGAACGTATGACATTACCTTATTACAGAAGAAATTTTGTAATGGTCAACAACTCAATAACAAAAAAATATTAATAAATGCAGCTCACCGCACACAAACGAATATATTCTTCTCTGTATTCCTCGTATTAAAAAGGCGATTGTCGCCCAATCCGATTAATTAATAATCAAGATTTTATGGTGAAAAAAGCATTCGCTTAACACATGCCATTGGATTAAAGCTATAAAAGCCATATACATGGCTTTTAGTGGAGTGCTCTATGATATAAGCATCTAGTTTCGATTTGAAATCAAGGATCGTAAGAGGGTTCTCTATATCCTGTGATATTGAATTTTACCGAAAGCCAATATGCACCGAGAAAAAATGACGTCTACCATCGAGTCTTGATTGCGGTATAACGAGACAACATGAGTGAATCCATGTTTTCTCATGGAAACTAACTTTTATCAAATCGCGGAGAGGGTGATTTTCCATCCTTAGTATTTCATATGCTAGTATCCTCACTCTCCATTTGTGTGAAATCGGTCATTCCCAGCATGGCGATTTGCTCTTTCTAAGGGATGTACTGCATCTCTTCAAGTAGATTCGTCGCCCTTTGGCAAATTTTATCCAGCAATCCAATGTCTTTACTCAGCCACGGTACCCAAGCTAAGATATTACATTCTATCGACTGATTGATGTAAGTATTCAAAATGCGGTGGAGCGTTTTAGAAGAAAACCGCCCAAATATTCTTTGCAGCATACCGAAGATACCGCTAGCCCTGTTGAATACTTTATGGCAATGACTATTCGGTTTCAAGTTATCAGTAATCCAAATACAGATATCAGTATCAGCAATGGTCCAAATCAAGTTTTCAAGACCAATATTTTATGTATGCTCGAATTGCAGCCCAGGTTGTAACATTTTATATTTATGTGTGCTAAAGATTATTTGATTTCGTTTAGACCCGTTATACTTGTCATCCAAGTCCTTTTTAATCCTGTGGTGTTGTAGAGTTTTAAATTTCTTATCCATAAATCCTTAAATCCTCGAATCCTTGAATAAAAAATTTTCAATCGATCGGATTTAATTCAATTATTGTCATCATCAAAATAGTACCATCTTGCATCGTACTACTTGCGCAATATCATGTATGTATAACGTGAAATAATAAGCCCGAGCACTGAACCTTGATACATGCCTCAGATGACTTTGATGCTTTTTGATCGAACGCTGTCAATGCGGTTTCGCACAAGCCAATCTGTCAGATAATCAATTATTCAAGATAATAAGTTTCCTGTCATTAAACATCGCTCTCGCTTTCACAGAGGCCGGCTGTTGTTGTACTCATCAAGTACCTTCGATACATTATTATAGCAAGCGTGAACGTAGTATAATAGGTCAAGAGACGTTATCCAATCATCCAAAGTCAGGTGTAAATTTGAAAGCCATGATCTGTTTCAGCAAAACCCATGTTGCGCTGATGATCAAAGTTCTCTAGTTTTAAGGTCACCCACGATGCAATTAGATAATTTGCGCTCCATAATTTTCGTGATGCAGGTTAGCAGCGTAGCAGGTCTGTAATTTACTACGGATCGACAGCCAACATTTTATATTGTTGTTATCATACCAGCCTTTCATGATAACAGTACGCAAACTTCTCGAAGTCTGCTGCTAAAACGTCCACCGGACTGTATAAAAGCTGTCTATAACGTGCACGGAAAAATAGCTAAATTAATGTTGTCTTTACACGGCGATTTCCTCGTATTTTGTCACCGTAGGTATCGTTCGACAACGATTTGGTCCATTGTTCGTTCGGTTAGAGATTCCATTGAATTCGATAAACCATGATGCAATAGTTGCTGTTTCGAGCAGAACACGTGGGAGTTAAAACTCGCTAGAGCATCCGCTGTCTCTTGAACGGTAGTAGTCAGTCTTTGTTCTGTCATGAGTGCAGAAACCCCTGTTGGTGATTCTCTTCCGTATTCTGCAAAATTGAAAGCAAGTTTTAGGACTAGCAAGATTACAATTAATTGCACAGGCTCGTCTTTCAATGAGATCCATTTTCTGTTTCTACTGTGAACAGTGAATCAGTAGCTAACAATTCACTAATAATTCTACAGTAATCTGTCCGAGCGAGTTAAAAACGACTTGTAAAGAATGCAAGTGGTGTAACGACACCGTAAATACTTTGCTGAAGGACAGCACCTTTTTCTGCTAAAGATGATTTATTGGCAAGCTAAAGTGAAGCATGATGATTCCAGGACACTACGGATAATGTATATGCTTCATTTAATGCGGTATTCAATCGTTAAAACGATTCAACAGCATCATCATTCATTTTAGATTTACGCTACATTTTCGGATAGCACATTGCTCATTGATTGAGATGTGTTAGAGCAATTAGAAATGAATCTTATGTAATAATTTGCTAAACCAAGGAATCGACGTAAATTTCGAAAAGAATTGCGCATGGAAAGTCGATAATAGATGAGAGATTATTGGGCTTGTGAAAACTTTCGTTTCGATCAACATCTTGTCCTAAAATTTCGAGGCAAGCGACAACGAAAATGCTTTCATCCGGTTTAAATACAAGGCCAAATTTGGAAAGTTGCTGAAATAAGGCAAGAAGATTTTCTGCACGTTCCACTTGAGACGAAATTGCAACAAAAAAGGTCTATGAAATTCTAGAATTTGTAAGGCGCGTTGCGTTAACCAACGGGCATTTTTAGAAATTGGAAAGGACCAAAAGGTATGATGATGGCTGTTTTGGGGATATCTTCTTTCGCGGGAGGTTTATTGTGATGGGCACGCACCATATCCAGTTCAGAAAACACCGTCATCCATGCATGTAAAGTAAGGAGATGTTTATGCTTGGAATATTGTAACGATCGGCAACAGTATCTCTTTTAGAAGAATGACTATGTCGATTTGGACGCCAAGCATCAGATTCATTCGTCTCATCCATGAGAAGTGGGCTTGCCCAGGGCGATTTTCATGGTCGTATGTTTCAAAGTCTAAGCATGTGTTCAAACATATTATTTGATACCCCGAAATTGTTTGAAGACAAACGATGAGGTCTGTTAAACGCTGGAGGACCACGGGTCAGGATGTGATGTCTCATATCATTGTAAACGGTTGTAGATTGCGGACACGGTTTAAAAACATCTGAAAATTCGGTTAGTAAGTCACTAAACGCTGATGAGTTGTGAGGGGTAAGTACTTGAATGGTTCGGATTTGGGAGTCACGGAATTAACCATATGAATTAATTTCTGATGAATTGTCATAGAGATTACGTATATATATATATATATATATATATATATTGACATATACATATATATATATATATACATATACATATATATTGACAGGAAGATCGAAAATGAGAAAGGAAATCTGTGTCAAGAATTGGTACACTAAGACCTAATTCGACAAAAGCTGATAATTTACCGGAAGTATACATTTTCATGCCTTTTGCCAACAGTAAATTAGTCGACGACTGTTCTAGTGTTAAATATTGGATAATGGGATGAAGCTAATTTCCACGCTGGTGCCGATGAAGTATCGTATTTTTGTGGCCCTGTTGTTAATGTACAATAGACGACTGTAAGTGTTGCCCGACAGAGCTGCCGCGTCTGCTGTCTAATCTCGGGAGCTCCCTGGCCTATTTTCCTAACATTTAGATAGTGTGTGCGGTCGATTATCACGAGGATTTGTACGATACTTGCAGCGATAATTTATGGAATATCAAGTTCATCTATACGAAATCTCGTTCCATTGGTGTGCTAGAAATATTGACAGTCGTGTTATTTACGTGGGATAGTGTAAAATTGTGAGAGATGTCATGCTGTTCGTCTGAAATGCAAGCTAGTTGTTGGAGACTCGCGTTCTTGTCCATTATGTCTAAACCTTTGCGAATATTTGTAGTCAGGTTAAACTGCCATAACACAATAACACCATATATATTTACGGTATACAATATTGATATTCGACAAATATGTTTGTTTTTATATGAGTTCATCGTTTCTTTCGAAACTAATTGAACAAAGTAAACCGTTTAAATCCACACAAAATTTAAAAATCCTTTTGGTAACAATTCATTTCCAGATCGCTTTTCTCTGATTTTGCTGTAAATTGGTAATCAATTTATCGCTTCATGCACATCATAACGCGCAGTCTATTTCGTCTGTGAAATTTATTTTTTTAGTCACTTCAAATATTTTCTATATTATGATTGCCAACAAGTGCCTGAAAAATCTTGTTGCAGAAAAGTATTAAATGTTATTGAGTGTAATGATTGCAAGAAATGGGCACATCCAAAGTGTTTAGTGATACATTCCGAGCGCTATAGGGTTTATGCTACTCACCGTTGGCTCCAATGGATAGGTAGTGAGTGCCAATGGGCAGCTAAAAAAGCATTTTCCGAAAAGTCTAAAAATGCTCGTTCTCGGCAATACAGAAAAGTGTGTATGGTTAGTGTGAATAGATCTTGTGCTGAAGTTGTACGTGAGAATATCACAGCTAGCCCCGCGGTAAAACAACGAACTCAAATAAAATAACGGTGATTAAATATCCCAAGCCTACAAAGTCACACAGAAGGATTAAAAAAATCAAGGTACCGGATCAAACGGCTAAACAAGATGCTACTTTACAGACCCCGTCTCCTAAGCCTTCGAAGCCACCTAAATTAGTAATAATGCACAGACAGGTCGTAAAGCGGTAGCCACTAGAAAATTTGACTCTGAGTCAAATTTACTTGCTACTGTCGTTTCGAGCCTCGATGAGTTATCCAAGGTTCTGGAGCAGCTTAAATCGGGTCGTCAGAGAATACGGGATGAATGTCGTAACGTCCTGGTGCTTAATCAGTATGAACCCTATATACGCGAAACCAAAACGCGTAAGTCACTCGATCGGACTTGTATAAGAACTCTGCTGCGTAAGGTTGGTATGCGCCCATATACGCCACTAAAGCGTGTCCATCGTGTTGGCGTGTGAAAGGGTGCAAAAAGTAAGTCAAGGCACTCCCCAAGACCACTTTTAGTTGAATATCTCTTGCAATCTGAGCGTGACCAGTTCTTTGCAAGTTACGTTGTTTTAAATGAAACAAACAAAGGAAAACATGTTGTTGTGCCCAACGACAAGAAGGAATCCGAAAGGTCAAAGAATTCATGTTATGATGTAAATTATAACAGAATGCGCTGTTCTTCAGAAAAGGATGGCTCTTTGTCAAGTATAGAAATCACGGACGGGTCTGGGGATGGAAACGTTATTCATCGTATTGTCCCTGAAATTCCACAGCTCGTGATTAGCGACCTTCAAGGTACGGCAGAACCTCAGGCCGCGCAAAGCGAATTGACTCTCTTAAGCAGCACACCAAAAACGTGTCGACTCCTCGGGTATTACGGCCGAGGATCAAGCTGGACTAAGTGAGAATATATTGCGAGACACCGTCGCAACAGTGATATGCGGATCTTCATGTAGTATCCGAAATAAGTAGTCTGAACTCTCCATCCTAGCGCATGAGTTATGAACGCATGTAATAGTACTGTCCGAAAGCTGGCTATCTGCAACTGATCATATTTCTGACACAATTTGTAGCAGTTATTCTGTAGTCTGATGTGATAGACAAGGTTAACTGAACGAGGGTGGCGTTGCTATTTTCTCAGACTAGGTCTTCGAACTTCAGAATCAAGCGTTAGGCTTAGCACGCACAACGTCCAACTTAGCTCATGTATCGTTCAATCTTATAAGCAATCATTGGTAATAGCATGCGCTTATATGATCCCCCAAGCAGGACCTCATGACTTGCGAAATTTGCTTGGCAGTCTCAGTTTGCTGCAAATGCTTTGGTCCCATGTTCTAATAGTTGGCGATTTTAACCCACCACATATATCCCGGCTAAACCAGTGCTGTTCATCTGATAAAATGTCTGAGGACTTCACATGCGTGCCATTAGTCAACATGTAAATGAGCCCACAAGGTTTCGCCAGGGCTGCTTACCATCGATCCTGGAACTAATTATCTCTTCAAGCGGAGAAATGGTTCGCCAGGTAGATTATCTCACTCCACTAGGAAAAAGTGATCAGATTCCAATTATTCTCAGTTATGAAAATCCTCCTCCTTAACGGAGGCACAATTTTAATCGCGTAGACTGGGGAGTCGTCTCAGAGGAAGCTAAAAAGATCTTGACTCAATATGTAGGTGATGATTTAGCAACAAACTGGCAGCTTATACACCACTGTCTGTTTACCTTGCAAGATAGGTTTGCACCGTTGGTGCACGTCAAGCGACGCAACAAACTGCAGTGGTGGACACCTGCGATGCGACGGATAATTAGAACGCTTAAGTGTACTTGCTATATTTTCGCGGATGATGTCAACTTTATGAGATCACTGGATGAACGGGATCTTCTTGAGGACATAAAAAAAGGTCATCAATTGTTCTGCTACATGGGATCCACCAGTAAACTTCACTAAAAGCTATCTTTCGTCTAAAGTCATTAATAAGCTAGAGGTTGCTGGACCAGATGGTATCACTCACTCACCCAGTCCTCTCAGTGCCGGGTGGCACATGAGGCGAAGACAACCTTACGCCAGTGGTTTCGGTCTGCCGCTGATTTCGTTGCCGTCTGCACCGTGAATTCTTGTATATGTTGTTCGCGTTCCAACGTTCTGCACCAAGTTTCCTTGGGCCGTCTCCTTTATCATTTACCTTGCGGAAGCCAGTGAATGGCTACCTTTGTATGCGAACTGTGATCCATCCTGCAGACATGAACGAACCATCTCCACCGTCGTCGTTTGATTACGGTTGATACCACCTCTAGACCAGTTTTTCTCAAGAGCTCTTTATTCAGAATGGTGTGTGGCCAAAAAATTCTTGGAATCATCCTCAAGCACTTAGTTTGAAACACGTTGAATCTGCGCTCAATGGCAGTGGTCGTCTTCCAGCATTTCGATGCATACAGCAACACACTCAGAACGTTGCTCTTTTGGCGTCTCTCCAGTTTCTGCCTTGAGCAGTTCGGCATACACTCTATCGTCACCTGGTGCCTTCCCATTTTTCAAGCTCTGGATAGCAAATTGTACCTCTTGAAGGCTGATGGGGTCTGTGTTGACGGCGAGGTTTAGTGCTGCCTCAGGTATATTAACGTTGGTTTGAGGCGGTTTAGAATGAGCTCAAAATGTTTCCGCCATCTGTCTAACACTTCTTTCGCATCAGTTATTACATCTATACCCTGGGTCCCCACTTGTTGATGGCTTGCCTGACTACGATTGCATAGCTTTCAATTAATCTGATATAACGTTCTCAAATAATTGATTCGACACGCCTCTTCTGCTTGTTGTGTCAGGCTCTCATTCCGCTCTTATTCCGCGTGTGGTTGCATTTTTCGTTGTTCTGACTTTTTTGTCCATATCTTCGTTGCATCTGCTCGGATTTATACCGTTTAAAGTATTCTGTCTACAACTCGACAACGCCTATCGGATTTCATACTTTTCGATCGCTCAAATTGAACTATAGCAAAGTTATTAGTTTTGACGGAAAAGACCAATTTGTTCACGCGTACAAAGATTTTCGCAGAGCAAGCTACACTGTGAATTTCGCTTACATTAGAAACATCACATTGAGCTCCAGGTTTTGACATCTTGCTCCATATTCTATCTTCTGTAATCACCGAGTTATTACGGATTATTTGTTCAATGCCAAAACCACGCCAGCAACCACTGGCAGCTCACTCAACTTGCAAAACACCGGTTATTGATCAACCGGCAAGCCTTACGCAGCCCACGAACATGTGCGAACGTGTAACGAGGTCCACCGCTTAAACAAACAAATCGATCGATCTAGCTGTGACCGCGACACGGCATCAGTGTGACCTCTACATCACATGTCTAACCCGGGTAAGCGTTGATAGCGCTTCAGTTAAATGTACTTTTTACAGGTTCTGTCAACACGCGTCATGTGATAACAATTTGACTGAGGACTGTGTGCGTCTTGTGAACGACGACAAACATCCATCTGTTTGTTTGTATTAACTGTAGACAATCCAATGAAGGCGTTCGCCACCACACTAAAGACACCGTTTGTAGGACAATATCAGCTCTCGATTTAGAGAAAACTGGAGATTTTGAAGACAAAATTGAAAAACGAATGTCTGCTCTAGAGCAAAGTCTACAGCGAGTTAGAATTGCTATAATCGCGAATGAACAGGTTTTGCATGCATCATCGCCCGTAGTGGAAATCAGAGATAGAGCAAACGTCGATAAAACACCACAAAAGTCAACTTTGGTTAGTGGTGCATCGTCGGTGATTAGTGGTGATCCAATGCGACAACATAGGAGCCATAGAGATGATTTCGTTACTAAGTCGCGTAAGACAGCATCTGCTGTGAATGTAAAGAGGAAAACGAATACAGTCAACAGTCAGACGTCTCATCGACCAGCACCTGTGCAACCTGCTGGTGGTTTAATAAAGAAGACCCATAGTCTCAGCGCAATTTTCACCAACTTTCCTGAAACCAAAGATGCACTGTTCGACGACAGGAAAAAGCAAGATTTAGCCGAATGGAGCAGACTCTGTGACATAATGAACCTGGTTCCCATTAAACCCTCAGCTATAGTTCGTTCAAGTCGACACCCGAAATCAACCCATCAGGGTGATCCGAGATAACTCAAGGTGATATTGAAGAACGAAAACGACCTGGAAAACATACTACTATCCGTATTTTCGCTGATCTCAGATGGTGGAAACGAAAATCAAATGCCTCCGATCGGGCATCAGCAAGAAGTTTAAGAAGTTTTGTACTGCTTGGTGTTCCTGAGTGTGCTGAAAATCTAGCACCTAATCAAACAGAAAAACACGATCGACAATAATTGAAGTTTATATCCGAAACTATCGATGTAAATGAAACTGTCGCAATAGATACGTTCAGGATACCCAGATCCATCCAATACAAAGGGGATGGACATCGACAGCTTAAAATCACCTTCCTGACTAGCAATATGTCTGTTTCAATTCGAGCTTAATGGACTCAAAACAGTCGCAAGCTACCAAGTGGTGTCAGAATGAGTTCTCTGAAAACAAATAAACTAGGTCCTGCAGACAATATACCACTCACAAGCCCAAGTCAAGTCATTTCAATTAGCTCTCCAAAAAACGATCTGTGTCCGACTCTTTTCGAGTCGGAAAATTAGGAACGACTCCAACGCCGGGTTGAATTTAGGCATACTAACCCTCAATCTTTGATAAACATATCACAGCATGGAACTAAAACTAGTCTTCCACATTGTCCATCATTGTTAACCCACAAAACCATAAAGTGTCTCTATACAAACGCGCAGTGTCCGAGAAACAAAATACAGGAGCTTGATACCGTATGTACACAGCACTCACCGGACTTAGTTGCAATTACCGAAACATGGTTTGAACCTCATTTATCAGACAATGAATTGGCATCGAAAGCAAAGTCTCTTCTCCGTCAAAACCGTACGGGACGCAGCGGTGGCGTAGCACTTTACTACAACCAACAGTTTTCCTGCAGAGAAATTGACGATATTGACCTACGTGTACAGGATAATCTGTGGTGCTCAATAAAGCTGACAACTGGGGATTATTGCATTGTTGGCGTGATTTATCCGGCTCTACAGCGCAAGTGACGCGCACAGTGTAGAACTACTCCAGAAAATTCGACATCTGGCTGCCAGATTTCAAACGCCACCCCTGTTTATGGGAGACTTCAACCTCTCAAACTTGATGAAGAAAAACGCTCTTTCGACGAATTCGCTCGACGATGCGTTTCGAGAACTGATCTTCGATATTCCTTTTTATAACCACGTATTTGAAAACACTAGATATAGAGATGGTAACATGCCATCCGTCCTGGATCTAATACTAACGAGTGAGGAACACGCCGTCGAAAATCTCGGCTACAAAACTCCATTGGGTTCTAGCGACCACCTGGTCCTCTTATTCGATTATGTTTGTCGAGCTGAGAGAATGAATGACATCAACAAAACAAAACTACAACTGGATATTGGAAGTCTTCACAATGCTCTTCGAATGATTTGTGACTGGAAATCACACACCACGGACTTGCATCGTTCTTGGGTAAATTTCATAGAGAAGCTGTGATGAAATAAACCTACATTCCAGATTTGTGCCAAAAGACAGCGAAAAAATGATCCACCTTCACGTTGAGAAGCCGCACAAGGGAGTGGATTAATATACGCAACGATGCCTGGAGAAACTATGTCCAGAATCCGATGGCAGATAATTGGGAAACATATCGTCAGTTGAGGAAGAAGGTCACCTCTCTTTTTACTGAGGACAAGCAGTCTCATCAGACAAGACTACTGAAAATAATGGAACGGAACCCCAAAGTCGTGTACCAGATCGTTAACGCTACATCAAAAATAAAGCCAGGAATATCAGCACTACGCACACCTCGTGGTCTAACTACGACTGCGTTCGAGGCTGCCGAAGTTCTTACAGGTTACTACTGCAAAGTTTTTAGCCTCAAGAAATCAGTGCATCTTACGCCGCTTTCGATCGACTTTTCGAATGGAATACTAAATGAAATCTCAATAAACAATGAGCGTGTCATGCTCAGACTTCTTCGTTTGAATACCGCAAAGTCACTAGGAGCAGATGGAATCACTCCTTTCATCCTCAAACTATGCGCATCCTCATTGTGTGGTCCACTCAGCACGTAATTTCAAATTTCGCGCAAAAATAGTATCGTTCCCGCGGAATGGAAATCTGGCATCATTACACCAATCTACAAGGGCGGGAGTCGATCTGACGCTGCAAACTATAGACCAGTTACGTCGTTGCCAGTAATTTCCAAAGTGCTAGAGAGTTTAGCAGCGGAAAAGATCACCCAACCACCTCGAAAACAATAGACTGCTTGCGACTGAACAGCACGGTTTCAGGAAACATCACTCATGTCTATCTGACCTCTTGCTCACCTTAAACTACTGGACTGAGTGTGTGGACAATGGTTGCTCCATCCACGCATGCTTTTTAGCCACGTCAAAGGCTTTCGACCGCGTCAATCATAGTATTTTAATCCAGAAACTTGAATTGCACGGGATAACAGGAAAACTTCTTGCTTGGCTAGAAAACTATTTACGCGACAGGAGTGCCCAAGTCAGAGTGGACGGCGCCTTATCGAAATCATTTAAAATTACGAGCGGAGTGCCCCAGGGTTCGGTCTCCGGACCGATTTTGTTTTTGATCTACGCAAACGACATTCCCGAGCGTGTTAAATGCAAGATTATGTTATTTGCAGACGATATAAAGCTTTGGAGAAGCATACGTACAAATGATGACTGTGAAAATTTGCAGAAGGATCTGAACACATTGCGCGATTGGTCTCTGAGAAACAAACTACCCTTGAACTTCCAAAAGTGTGAGGTGTTAAACATCGGAAAGACTGTGAATTACAACTACACTCTTGGGTCCCACCAACTAGTCTGGACATCTGAAGAGAAGGATTTGAGTGTTTGGACCAGTTCAAGTCTGAAGACCTCACTGTATTGCAAAGCGGCTTACAAAAAGGCGTCACAAGTATTGGCGTTATTGAAACGAATTTTCGGCAGATTCTCCAATCAGTCAGTGAGCCGTATCATGAACACCTATCTGAGACCAGCGATGGAGTACGCTGTTCATGGTTGGTCACCATAGATTCAGAAAGACATCAATCTTCTACAGCGTATTTACCACCGAACCACAAAGCTTGTACCCGGACTAGCTGCTAAACCATATGAAGAACGTTTGAGGAGTCTCAATCTTTTCGACTTTCGCTGTCGTCGACTAAGAGGTGACCTCATACTGATGTACAATATTATGCACGCCCCTAACCATCCCTTGTCCAAACTTTTCACACGCTCGCCACCCCGTGCCAGTCGGAAACATGAACTTACAGTGCTTATTCCCACTTCAAGACTGAACTGTCGAAGATATTCGTATGCTGTACGTGTAAGTATCACATGCAACACCCTCCCATCTATTGTTACACACTCAGCCAACCTGGATATTTTTAAAGCTAATTTGGACAAATACTTGAGAGACAACCCAAATTTTGATACGATTTACACTACATGAGTTTCCCTGTTCTTCTTTTTTATTGTATATACCTCATAACTCCATCCTATGGTTATTGTTAATCAAAATGCTTTGTAGACCATTACAAATTTGAATCACTTTGAAACTTTAAGGTTTTCCAAATACCGTCTTTTGTCCCTCCTTGCTAATTTGTTAACCTCTTTATCTTTCATTCTATACTCTTCAGTGATGGCATTCCTTTCATTAGACGATTTCTTGCTCAGCATGCGTTTCTTTACATCTTTTCTCTCTTATATGTGTTGCCAGGTTTTCGGCGAGATCCACGAAGCTTTGCCCCTCTGTCTGTACCCGAGGTCTTTTTCTCCGACTGCCTTTAGTGTGCGGTTGAAAACATCAATCGTCATTGAATCCTTGGACCGGGCGCTGATTTCCTCTCTCAGTATGTTGCCAAAAGCTTTCCCCGTGGCCTCATCGCTCAGCTCATTCACATTCAACCGTGGGCTGCGCTGAATTCCGATATTTGCCCTTCTCAGTTTCAAACAAATCTTCCCCACAACCAGGAAATGGTCGCTACCAATATCGGCACCACGCATAACCCTCACATCTTGTAACGAGCTCCTCCATTTGCCATTTATCATCATGTGATCAATCTGACTTTCTGTTCTGCCGTCCGGAGAAGACCAGGTTATTTTATGGATGTTTTTTGGGGGAATATGGTGCCTCCAACGACAAGATCGTTCTCTTCGCAGAAGTCAAGTAGCCTCCCCCCTTTATCATTCTATAGGCCAACACCGTGCACTCCCATGGTACGCTCTCTGCATGTATTTACAGTTCCTGTTCTAGCGTTAAAATCTCCCATTACCACCACTAGGTCGTGCTTCGGGATGACCCTCAAGACTGATTGCATATCTTCGTAAAACCTGTCTTTCTCCTCTTGGACTGCATCTTTTGTTGGAGCGTACGCTACCACAATCGAGAGTTTGAAAAAATCTCGAGTTTAGTCTGGCATATAGGAGTCGCTCGTTTACGCACTTCCATTGCATGATCGTACTGCTGGTCTTTCTGCTTGCAAGCAGAGCGACTCCACCATAATGGAGGTTATCTTGCCTTCCTGACCAAAAATAGTCTCACCGCTATCTAGCTTCCGCTGTCCAGAGCCGGTCCATCTCACCTCGGACATTCCAAGCATACTCAGATCATACCTGTTGAGCTCGTGCATGGCTTGAGCCAGCTTGCCAGCTTGATACAGCGTTCTAAAGTTCCAGCAACCAAGTCTTATCGTTCTTTTCGGCGCAAGGAGATCTGCCATCTGACTGGAAACTTCCTTTCGGCTTTTTTCTTCATCCGTCATGGGACGTTTTGTAAGGTTCGCGTCACTCCTGTAGACATTGATAAGTAGAATTTTCAGATCTGTTGTCATCGTTTCCGTAGCAATGTAGATTTTACAGGATAGGGTTGCTGGCCCTAAGTCCAACCCTCCTCCTTTCTCAGACGGGTTTGGGACCGTCCTTGGCGGACCAGATGGCATAATTGAGATTAATGGAGTGCCGAAAGTTCGTTGTATCGACTAAAGTCGCTGTTTAACGCGTAGTCCACCCGTTTCTTAGTTTCGAAAATTCAAAACCACAATGATTCGAGTTTTCTACGGTTCTATTAACAATATTAATAGACAATAACAATTAACAAACCTCAACTGTACCGGAATGTACAAATGATGTGAGCCAAAATGCTCAAAGTTTCCAAATGACAACAACAAATTCAGCCAATGCTGACAAGATAGACTGCCAAATGATAAATGCAAAGAAATAAAATTACCAATACAATGGTGAACAATCGTCTCTGTTTTCTCCAAATACCACGAGCAAAATATGTGGAATTTTAATGGCAGCCAAGCAATATAAATTACTTCAGTAAAACAAAACGGGGTATACAAGTGCATAAGGAAAATGTGTACACAAAAACAATGTAAGATAAAATTGTTGAGAATTAAGAAGAATTCAATTGTTCAAACAGAAAAATGAGAAGGAATTTTACATAAAATTTTCGTCATTTACACCTCCCGCCAAATTCCTTCTAAGCCTGGTGTTCTGAATGAAACTAACTAATTGGTTCCGCCTCCTTACCCAACTACTCTAATCGTAACCCGAAAAACGCAAGACAAACGGCAAATGAGTTTATTGAGTGGCGAGTCACACACGCCACATCGCATTGCTATCACTGGACATATGTGGCTTTTTATAGAGAAAACGTTTGCCAAACGTAGACTCACCACGTCCTCCAGCTTTGCTCCTGACCCTTTAAGAAGTTCGGGCTTGCCCTATTTGCGCCACCGCGCCAACCTCCGGGCCTTCGTCTTCTTGAGATCCTTCCAGCAGACAAATTTTCCGTATATCGCGGGTAACCAAACCATTCTTTGTACGAACAACAACAGACCTTACTAAATTATCTTCGCTCACGTGAATATCCACAACAATACCTAGTGGCCAAGCACGCTTCGGGGCTTCAACATTGTTCACTAGTACGATATCCCCAACGCGGAAATTACGTTTACGATGGATCCACTTCTGTCTTGTCTGTAGCAGTGGTAGATACTCTGACTTCCAACGCTTCCAAAAGACGTTCGCCAAGTGCAGCGATTGTTTCCAATTTCTCTTGTAACTGTCAACAGACCCATCTTCAGAACGCATTCCATCATTTGAGCGATTCAGCAACAAGTCGTTAGGACACAGAGAAAGGGAGTCGATGTCGTCTGAAGAAATAGGAACAAGCGGTCTGTTGTTCAGAATCCGCTCAACTTCAATCAAGGCGGTTTGCAGGGTCTCCTCGGATGGTCTTTGTTGTGCGCATGTAACATTCAAAGCACGACGAATTGATCTTATCAATCGTTCCCAAACACCTCCTCGATGACTAGAGTATGGAGGATTAAAACACCATTTAATACTGTGTGATGCCAGCCTTTCTGATAAACCGTCGCTTTCCAATCCTTTCAACCAAATACGCAGCAATCGCTCAGCACCGACGAAGTTGAATCCGTTATCTGAATATATGACTTGGGGTTTACCTCGACGACCAATGAAGCAGAGGAGCGCCATCAAAAAGGAATCGGTATCCATAGAATGGGCTACTTCTATATGAACAGCGCGTGACTGCAAGCAAGTAAACAAACATCCATAACGTTTTTCTACAGATCGACCTCGCTTTACTTCAAACGGTTCAAAATAGTCCAATCCCACCTTAACAAAAGGATACGAGCCTGTGGCAACGCGAACTGGAGGAAGATCAGCCATCAGTTGAGATGCGGGTCTGACATCTAACTTTTTGCAGATGAAGCATTTTCCAAGTACCCGCTTTATAGATGACAATCCACCGATAGGCCAAAATTTTCTGCGCAGGACGCTAAGGGTATGCGCTGGCCCTGAATGTCCTTCGAGCAAATGAACGTTACGAATCAATAAGTCAGTAACATTATGCTTCTTGGGAATTATTACGGGATGAATGCTTTCAACTGCAAGATCAGAATGCTGCAGTCTTCCACCAACCTTCAACATACCCTGGTCAATGAAAGGGCGTAATTTACTCAACGATGAAAAATTGACTTTGCAGGGTTCACTTAGCATTATGTCTCCAAAGGCATTCCGCTGCGTCAATCGAATAACGTCGGATTCGGCATTTTGTAATTCATCAAAACCAAGTTTGCCTACCGATAAGGATCTATCGGAATGATGACCAAACATAACAACAATGTAACGTTTGAAACGGACCAGCCACGCAATGGATCGTAAAAGTCTTTTCCAACTAGAAAATCGATGAAGAATGTTGTCTATTCCTCGTTCTGAATCCTTTGACGTAATGTTACAATTAACACGCTTGAATTCAGCTTGCTCGGTGCGCTGCGGATTAACAATTTCAGGCCACGTATCAATGGTTTGTCTTAGAAAGTCAGGGCCGTTTAACCAAAATTCCAATTGAGACAACTCCATGGCACCCCGTGAGGTCAAATCAGCTGGATTATAACGGGTACCAACATGCCTCCACTGACATGGTATCGTGTGTTCGTGTATGAACGTCAAGCGATTCGCCACAAACGTTGAGAAGCGACTAGTTCGATTGGTAATATAATACAAAACAGTCATCGAATCAGTCCAAAAGTTGATGTCTTTAACTAGTTCACCAAAAGCGGATTTTAGTATCAAATATATACGTACCGCAAGAACCGCTGCAGACAATTCCAACCTAGGAATGGATACCGTTTTCAGAGGATTCACTCGAGATTTCGAAAACAGGAGACGAACCGGCGACATGACTGAATCACTACATGAAAGTCCGTATGCAACGGCTCCATGGCCAGATTCCGAGGCATCACTGAAGACATGTAGATTTAAGGACGTCATACCTTCATTTACTTCGCAAATGCGTCGTGGAACTCGTAACTCTTTGATCGAATGCATGCTGTTGATCCACTTGTCGCACACTAGCTGAAGATCATCACACATCGGTTCGTCCCAACCCAAAGGTTTTCTGCAACAACGTTGTAGCGATTCCTTTCCAGGGAAAATCCAAGGACTCATTAAGCCAAGTGGATCATACAAACCACTGACTACTGACAATAAAGTTCGTTTCGTTGTTGGGCGTTTTGCAAGTTTCAGATCAAACGCAAATTCATCTGTGGCTGCATCCCATTTAACACCCAGCATTCTTTCCATCGGTAGCTTATCTTGGCTAATGGCTCGTACGTTGGGTGCGCGGTCATCCGCAGGCACATCATCAAGTAAGATACGGTCATTGGCAATCCACTTTGTCAAACGAAAACCTCCCATTCGTAACAATGATGACAACTGCCTTATCAAGGACTTCGCTTCCTCCTGAGTAGGCACTGATACTAAACAATCATCAACATAAAAAATTTTCGAAACATAATTTCCAATTCGTTCTTCAAATAAATGACCGAAATCCTCGACCGTTTTACGCAGTGCAAACGTAGCGCAAAATGGGGACGACGTTGCCCCAAAGGGATGAACTGTCATCCTAAATTTTTTAATGGAACCCCGCATATCATTATCCTCCCACCAGAGAATTCTAAGTGCATCTCTATCATAGTTTGGCACTTTGACTTGGAGGAACATCTCTTCGATGTCAGCAGCAACAGCATATACATGTAATCGAAAGCGCAGCAATACGTCGATCAAATTTGTTGTCAGATTTGGTCCTTGAAATAGTACATCATTCAACGACACACCATTGTGTTTAGCCGCACAATCGAAAACTACTCTCAGCTTTTCCGGTTTCTTAGGATTGAAAACCGGATGGTGAGGCAAATACCAAACAATATTCTCCGTGGCATTATTCAGAACGGGTTCGATATAACCAATCTCCAAATGATGTGCCATAACCTTGCTGTAACGCTCGAACAAAACACTATCGCGTTCGAATCGACGCCGCAAGTAGCTTAAGCGCCTTTCCGCTGACAAATAATTTGTGGTCAGTTTGCTTCTATCAGGCTTCCAAGGTAGCGGTACCTGAAAATGACCGTCGATAATTTTTGATCCTTTTACGAGCGACAATGCATCTTCGTCATCGCGCGATCGTTCATTTCCTTCAGCGGATATGTCTGCAAATTCTGCATTGTACAGACGGTTGACACATTCATCAATGGACCCTTGCTCCAAGGAAGAATTCAAACACAAGATATCCTTTGGAGTTTGGCATGCTGGGCCTTGCAGAATCCACCCCAACAGCGTTTTGGTTGCAAATGGACGGCGCCTGCCTCCTAAGCGCTGTTCCAACGCCCAATGTGCTTCAGGGACATCACAGCCTATGAGCACAGTCACAGGCTGATCACTAACATCAAGGAAGTCAACGTCTTTCAAGTATGCAGGCCGTTCACTCAAGGCTGTCATTGGACATTGTGATACACGCGGCAACTTTTCTACTGTGTAAGCCTCAGGGACGTGGATTACTTGACTGCCGTCAAACGAGTGTATTTTAAATTTCAAACGAGAACAAGTAAGTTTACGCTGATGACCCAAAGTGGTCAATGAAACTTGCGCAGGACTTTTAGGCATCCTGTTCTGTTCAACGAAGTCATTAAGAATCAAAGTGGTATCAGAACCACTATCCAAGAAGGCAACTGCATTTATAAGCCCATTTGGAGTCTCGATCTTGATGGGTACAGAACCTAAGAACACTTTTGCACTGAATGCCGCATGACTGCAGTGAATATTCGTGGACGGTTTCTCTGCAGCGTGGTTGTAGTGTAGAAGTGTGTGGTGTCGTTTACCGCAATTTTCGGCAGTGCACCACGGCTTGTATTTACATGACACAGCGCCATGTGACGGTCGCAGACATAAGAAACAAACAGAGTTGCGCCTGGCGATTTCCCAGCGCGACTTGACATCCGATTCAATAAATTTCGGACAATTTTGTAACTCATGAGATGCCTGGCAAATGCAACATTTCATGCTAGGCCTTACATCACTTGTGGTGACAAAAACATTTCTTTTCTCAGTGGTTTGGAAACCACTCCTCGCATTTGGGTATGCACGAGGTGATTGATGATGCGTGTTTGAGCTAGTTGTTTCAAGCAGCTGCCCAAACCTGCTCCTTGCGATACGTGCACGCCGTGACACAAATTGTGTCAGGTGCTCAAATGTGACTCCATGGCCATCCATGCTGAGTTGATCCGCCGCATCAGCCCACTGATGCTGTAAGGCGACAGGTAGACACTTAACAACGCCTTCCAAGGTGGTTACAGAATTCAAATCTGATTCACAACCCATTTGCTTCAAAGCAATTTGGCAGTTTTCCATCCTCAAGGCGAGGTTTGACAGACTATCGGAAGTGTTTCTTACCCGTGTTGCTTCACTCAACATCTCGTTCAATAACGAGCGTGCAACAACATGAGGTAGGCCAAACATTTCCTTTAGAATGCTGCGTGCTCTTTCATAACCTTCTTCAGGCGGCAACATCACGCAAGCGTCAATCGCATTTCGAGCTTTACCTCGGCAATAATATGTGAGGTACAATAGAAGCTGACCAGAATCAGTAGTTTTTGATTCCACATGGCATTCAAACTGCCTTATAAATTTCCAGTAGTCCACTGGATTACCATCAAATGATGATAATTCAACCTTTGGAAGTGAAGCAGAATCTTTCACGATTCTCTGTGGCGCTTTGCCCACTTCCGATTCAAGTTGACGATCAGCGACGGGAAAACTAGCCACCGGATTGTCGTTGGATCGGCACAACTGAGCTAACATTTCCTTCACTACTACTAAATCCTGCTGTAAATCCCGCATAGCCTGTTCGGGTTTAGGTTCTAAATTACAACTACCTAAAGGCGACAAGCAAGAGCTATGTGAGGCAGAACCAGCAGTGTCGTTAAATTCACTATCAATATGTTTCCCAGTAGGGATCAACCGTTTCGATTTTTTAGGCATTATCAATAAATGCAAAAACGAAGATATAAAAAAGAAAAACAGGGGACGTCACCGAGTTTGAAACAAAATACAATTGCGGCACGAAGATCTACGTTGATCCTTGTTCAATAGGCAGACGATCCAAATTGACCGTTTCCAAATGAGCAATTCGATTTTCTGTTTCTTCTTGTAGAACAATCCGAGTTGAGAACTGTATCGACTAAAGTCGCTGTTTAACGCGTAGTCCACCCGTTTCTTAGTTTCGACAATTCAAAACCACAATGATTCGAGTTTTCTACGGTTCTATTAACAATATTAATAGACAATAACAATTAACAAACCTCAACTGTACCGGAATGTACAAATGATGTGAGCCAAAATGCTCAAAGTTTCCAAATGACAACAACAAATTCAGCCAATGCTGACAAGATAGACTGCCAAATGATAAATGCAAAGAAATAAAATTACCAATACAATGGTGAACAATCGTCTCTGTTTTCTCCAAATACCACGAGCAAAATATGTGGAATTTCAATGGCAGCCAAGCAATATAAATTACTTCAGTAAAACAGAACGGGGAATACAAGTGCATAAGGAAAATGTGTACACAAAAACAATGTAAGATAAAATTGTTGAGAATTAAGAAGAATTCAATTGTTCAAACAGAAAAATGAGAAGAAAATTTACACAAAATTTTCGTCAATCACATTCGTGACTTAGCTATAGAGGTTTCAGCGGACTTTAAATGGAATGATCAATGTGCCGCTGCCGCACAACGCGCTTGGAGCGAGCTTTTTCGCCTTCGATCAGTTCTATCCTGCAGGTCCTCAGAGACTTTTATACCATTATAGAAAGCGGTCGTGAGACCACATCTCGAGTATTGCGTTCAAGTATGGTCACCTTATTTCGAAAAAGATATTGTGAAGCTTGAAGGTGTTCAACGTACTCGTATCATTGTAGGGCAATCGGGTGGGTCGTATGAGGAACGATTGCTGGGTCTAGATCTCTTATCACTAAAAAGGAGGCGGCTAGGTAGAGACTTGATTGAAACCTTCAAAATCATGTCAGGTTTCAGTACTATTCATCCAAGTGAACTGTATGCTCTGGCGCCAAGTGTGGGTACTCGAGGCAACAAATTAAAACTGGTCAAGCAACATGTCAGGTTCAATGTTCGTAAGTTCTTCTTTAGTGAAAGGGTAGTAAATTACTGGAATCGTCTTCCTAAAAAAGTTGTTTGTTCTACTTCGGTAGGGGGGTCAAGAACGGACTCGGCTCTGTGTGGCCTTCATTATTTCCTGATTTTTTATCCATGAGTGAATAGTTGGTATGATCCTCATGTTGTCTTTGGAGCGCACTAATGTTTCTCCTCACCTATTGGTGAGGGGAGTTTTTCTGTTGCATTTCAGATTACTCTCATTCCAGAAGATATTTGTAAAGATATTGTTTGAAGTGGTGAACGCTCTTCTGTGGCATACCACCGAAAAAAAACTGGACGCTCGATTGGCTCGTTAGCCGCATACTGTCCTGTGTAAACTGAACTTAACTGAACTGAAAGAATGACTGTTTTGCCAAATAAATTTCAAGGTCACTTAAAAGCTTGCTTCTTACGAAACATTCCATTTGTTGAGGATATTCCGGCTATTACAATATTATCACAAGAAACTATATTCAATTTTCAAAAGATTTGAGCATGGCCATGACTTTTAAATTTGCAAAAGTAAATCATACAGCATCGACTGCAAGGAAGTTTTTGCTTCTTACTAAACGTTACTACAGCTACGTTCAATCCAAAGGGTCAACACGAAAAGGTGTAGGTACCTTGAGAAGGGACGATGGATCAGCCGTCATTGCAAGCCCTGAAAAGGCTCAATTGTTTTCCGCGCATTTTCAAGGCGTACAACGCCGAGATTATAACTCGAATGCATCTGCGCCATCACTCCAATGTGTTCTCTCTGATCGCCCCCTCTGCACTGACCTTACATTCGAGGTACACATTGTTGAGAATATATTGGCCAGCCTAGCTTACAACAAGTCGGCTGGGCCCGATAGCATCCATCCACGCATGATCAGACTGCTAGCGCCTATGTTGGCTGTGCCGATCACAGAACTTTTCACATCATCCCTCAGTCAGGGCACCCTTACTTTAGACTGGAGAACAGCCGTTATAGTACCTATCCATAAGGGAGGAGCTTCCTCGGCGGTCAATAATTACCGCCCGGTTAGCCTCACTAGTGTACTATGTAAGGTTATGGAAAGATTGATCCGCGATAAAATATGTGGATATCTAACCAAACACTCTCTTTTGAATGGCGCACAACACGGCTTCCTAAAAGGTAGGTCATGTCTGACAAATTTGTTGAGCTTTCTTAACGAGGTTACTAAGAGGATGGATGATGGTATAGCTGTAGAAGTCTTCTATCTCGACTTTAGTAAGGCTTTCGATTCAGTCAACCATAGGCTCTTGCTTCTCAAACTCTCAGCCATAGGAGTATCAGGGAACCTTCTGGGCTGGATTCGAGCATTCCTTAGCGACCGTTCCTTTACTGTCAGGGTAGATGATACTTACTCCGCAAGTGCGCATGTAACGAGTGGGGTTCCCCAGGGCTCAGTCTTGGGGCCGTTGCTGTTCCTCATCTTCATTGATGATCTAGCCAGCCAACTGCGCTCACCCTGTTATATGTTTGCTGACGACGTTAAGATTGTCGGTAGGTCGGATAACTCCGATCTGATAAGTGATGTGGAAGCTGTAACAGCATGGGCGGGTAAGTGGGACCTTCCCCTTAACCTAGATAAGAGTCACTTGCTCTCTACACTAGCAGGCAACATGATTGTGTCTACGCCCTCAGCTCACACGGAGTTCCGTAGGGTAAAGTCTACTAAGGACCTAGGAATCGTAGTCTCCGCAAACTTTAAGTGGGCTGACCAATGTGCTGCTGCAGCTCAAAGGGCCAGGAGGGAACTCTTTCGACTACGTTCAGCCCTCACTTGCAGAAAAGCTGAGGTGCTATTGCCCCTCTACAAGGCAATAGTAAGGCCACATTTAGAATACTGTATCCAGGCTTGGAAGCCGTATTACCAGAAGGATATAGTGCAGCTAGAAAAGGTACAGAAGCTGGCCACTCGCATGATCGAGGGGTTAGCACACACCAATTATGAAAATCGTCTATTAGCACTAGGACTTTTCTCACTTAGGAGGAGGCAACTTAGGGGGGATCTTATAGAGACCTTTAAGGTTGTCAAAGGACTAAGTTGTTTAGAATTCGATGACTTCTTCCGGTTCTCTCCTTTGGTTGGTACACGAGGGCACAGTTTTAAGCTAAGTAAACAGCACACCAGGCTCGAATCCAGAACGCACTTCTTTAGCATCCGTATAGTGAACGCGTGGAACTCACTTCCCGCAGAACTAATCTTGGCAACTTCAGTAATTGCGTTCAAACATGGGCTGGACGAACGGTGGCAGGAGCTCTTCCCGGAGCATTACCCTTAAGACTAAATCCCTCATTTTTATGATAAAAAAACACAAAAATATTCGAAAAATATTTTGAAACACAAAAAAGAGTTTCTTTTTCATTTTTTCGCATTTGTGGAAATAAACTGCTGTCCATCGTCTTTTCATTCGATTGGACATGCAACATGCATAACTCTCTCACCTTTCGGTGATGAGACATCTCCCATCTTCCATTCACAGTTACACACGCCTGTGTTACTTACGAATCAATCCTGGTAGTGGTGGGTGTTTTCAAGCACACCTCCGAAAGAATCTGGGCACTCGTTTCGACTTGGTCGACTATCGCCCTGTGATACTGATACGAATACTTTGGTTTGTATTTATTTGATTTTCACCGGATTTCAACATGGTTATGACTAGAAAATCTGCAAAAGTAGATAATACAGCACATACTGTCACGAAGCTGCAATGGAATCGGTGCCCCGCTGCTCGCTCGGGGGACTCTTGTCTTGTATGCGCTAAACAGGTTGTTGATAATGCAAAAGCAGTAAAATGTGAAATATGTGTCAAATGGATGCATATTCGGTGCGGAGGAATGAAGCCAAAGACGTATCGGTGTCTTCACATTATATCATGCGATATTATTCGAACGGTATGTAAGATATGCCTTCCACCATCAAGTGTTAGGCACGGAAGTAGTCAGAATAAAGTCGTAGCTGCATCTACTAAAGCCGCTAAAGTGCTCGATGGAGGTGACATAAACATTGACCCAACCTCAGCTGAGGATAGACACCACCTATCTGTGGAGAAAACTTGCATGCCATTCGCTTCCTCGACTACAAGCCGTTTACAAAATGGTATTAGTATCGAGGATCCATTGAACGTGCAGGAACTGGACGTTTGCTCGCCTTCAACACCGTTTGCTCAACAGTCAGGAAGGAATGAGACTTATGCAGATGTGACGTCGAAGGGTCTACCCAGTGATCCGGGCTATGAAATATTGTCACAGCGATTGAGCAAAATAGAGGCTCAGCTAAATGTAGTGGAAAAGTACCTGCTCCTGATAATGCTTTTAGATCCCCGGTCTCAAAGAAGCCACATTTGGATTATCGGAAGCGATGCCTTATTATGGTGAATGTTCGTGAGCAAACCGGGGACATGGCTGAAATACGTTTACAGCAAGAGCGAACTTTCCTACAATCAACTTTTTCAAAGCTTTTTGATCAAGGAGAGGAAGGAGTTACCATCATTTCTGCATTCCGACTTGGTCGGAAGAAGAAGGATGATAAACCGCGGACACTGAAAATTGTTTTAGCTTCGGATGAACAAGTCCAGATGGTGCTAAGACGCGCTCATCGTCTTAAGGGTGAGCCATTCAAGATACTACGCGACCTGTCTCCTGAAGATAGAATCAAAATGGAAACAGCTACCCAAGAATTGCGAGCACGCAGGGAAGCTGGCGAGGTTGATCTCCATATTGTGGATTTTCGGGTAGCGAGGAGAAGGCCGCACATTCGTTGGAAGCCGCTGTCAATCCAACCCCAGTTAATCATTCTGTGAAGAGATTTCGAGTATTGCTTTTCAATGCGAGGAGTCTACGCAATAAACTTGACGAGGTTAGTGAAATTGTCTGTCGGCGACAGCCAGATATCGCTGTTACGGAATCGTGGTTAACAATTGATATATCTGTTATGGAGTGCGCGCTACCACACTATACGCTTTTCAGAAGTGACAGAGTAGCTTCGAGATCTGCCGGTGGCGTTGCCGTATACTTTAAAGAGCACCTGATTGTGGAAGTATTGGAAAGGTTTCAACATGATGCTGGAAATGCCTAAAGCCTCTGGAAGTCTAGCTCTGGAGCTGCATCACTTGGGGTCATGTACCGCTCACCTGGTGCTTACGTTCCTGTGTTATGTGATCAAATCAAACGGTATGTTATCACTGGTTGCTGTATCGTTCTTGGAGATCTGAATGCTCCTGATATAAACTGGGCGGATTTAGTTTCGAGGGGTGAACCGTTCCAACAAGAATTCCTAGATACGATTTTGGAGCTGAATTTGGTGCAGAATGTAAATGATCCTACGAGGATATGCGTCGGGCAAGTTCCTTCGATATTGGATTTGGTGGTCACACCTAGATTCTCTGATGTTACGAATCTGTCTATTGAGACCCCTATTGGTTGCAGCGATCACTTTTCTGTATGGTTCGTTTGGAATCGGGGTCTTCAACTGAGAATACGTACGCATGCCCGGAGAAACTACTGGAAATTAGACAAAGAGTCTACTCACGTCTGCAAACTCGATGGACTGGTCACTCTCTCTATCAACGAATGTTGATACCTGTTGGTTGGACTTTTTGGGTAAAATAAGATCGCTTGAAAATCATGTCCCATGAATGAATGGAAGATTCCCCGCTAAGGGACCGCCGTGGTTTGATAACGTTATTCGTAAATACATGAAGGTAAAAAAGCGGTTATGGCGGAAGTTTTGTTCTAGTGGATGCACCGATGACTATGTAGCCTACAAAGTTATCCGCAACAAGTGCACCTACCTCAAAAGAGAAAAAAAGGCAGAACTATGAAACTCACTTGGTGGACGAAGCCAACTCGATGCCGAAACGCTTGTTTGCGTACATAAGACGTAGAACAAAAGCTTCTCAACGTGTACCTTGCTTCCTGTCTAGGCTTGGGCAACCTGACAGTATCTTATCCCACGTGCAGTCTCTGACTGTGCGGCACTTTGCCTGGATCAGGCTTGTGCTTACATACATACATACATACATACCTTGCTTGAGATCTATGGGAGGTTCGACTGAACATGAAGATGAACGTAAAGCAGTTCTTCTCGCCGCTCAGTACAATTCGGTTTACACAGAGGAGACGTTTCCCATTCCTCTGCTTCATGAAAGCAACGCCGAAATGCCGGATATCTCGATCTCGCCAGAGATGGTGCAGTATTTACTAGAACGACTCGATGCACACTCAGCACCTGGCCCGGACGATATACACCCAATGCTTTTAAAGGTATTGTCGAGTATCATACATAAACCACTGGCGCTAATCTTCAATTTATCCCTGAGGTATGTCAGGTTACCTAAAGATTGGAAGTACGGCATTTTCAAACCAATGTATAAGGGCGGTGAAACCAGTGATCCGGCTAACTACCGACCGTTTACCCTCACTTCGGTAGTTCTGAAGACTCTGGAACGACTGCTGAAAAACAGATTGAAGATTTTCTCCTTACAACCAGTCAGCTAACATCTGCTCAGAATGGTTTTACGCCATCCAATCTCATCACTGCTCGCGAGCACTGGTGTGCTGAACTTGATCTGGGTCACCCGGTAGTCACTGACTTCATTGACTTCAGTAAGGCTTTTGACCGTGTTCCAGTTCAACGTCTATTGCTCAAGCTCCGTGCTCGTGGTGTAAAGGGATCTGTTCTAACTTGGATTGAAGACTTCCTTGTTGACCGTTATACACAGGTCGAGGTTAACGGAGTCAAATCGCAGGTTACACGTCTAACTTCCGGGGTTCCGCAAGGATCTGTTCTCGGTCCGTTACTTTTTAAAGTATATGTTAATGACCTCCCCGACTCATTAAATATGAATTGTCGGAAAGCTCACGGTGAACAAACTGTTGCATGTCACACGTTACTAATGAACCATAATTCGTAATTTTTCTAAAGTTGGCGTAGTCCATCTCCCCGGATATGGGTTCCCGTGATCTGATATGGCTAATTACGTGTAAGGATATTTCTCGAAACCATGTTCAGTTGCAGTCTTATAGTAAGTATTTTCCTATGGTGTTGCTCAAACTTGTTTATTGGTAAGTGAAGTGAAGAGGAAAACCTGTTATGGTGCATGGTAGTGAAAACCACAAGAGATCTGTTATGTTATATCACTGCTCGTTCACAAAATTGATTGAACTCTTGTTTCATTTTCTGTTTAGGCACCCCTTTCCAGTTTGTTCTTATTTAGTCTTTGGACGTTTCCGTAGCTCTTCAAATAGCGCGATTCTCCATCTTTTAGGGTTTCATTTAACATGGTTGTGTAGTAGATAAGCATTCGTCGCCTGCTACCGATGTAATGCTGTCCCTAAATGATGTTGCAGTTATACTGCCTAATACAGGCAACCACTTGCTCAATGTGGTGTCACGGGAAACGTGCTGCATGCAAGGACATATTACTGTCTCTACGTCATACCTTTTTATAAACAATTCTGATAGTATCTAATTCATGTGTAAGCGATAAGTCTGTGTTGCAAGTTGCCTGATTTTACGATTGTTGCTTTATGTATACTTACAATACTTACAGTCTCTGACTGTACGGCACTTTGCCTGGATCAGGCTTGTGCTTTCATACATACAATATGAACTATATGCATTACGTACGAAATCGCATACATGAATCCAAGCAGGTTGTTGCGCAGTCATGTATATAAATGAGATATTATGACAGTGAGGCTGTGGTGTGTTCTCGCTTGTTCTGTCTAGGCTTGGGCAACCTGACATTAACAGTGCCCATGCACAATCTCTGACTGTGCACTACTTTGCCTGGATCAGGCTTGTGATTTCATACACATACATCTAGACATATCGCTTACACCTTATTACTGGTAGCACCAAGTGCACTATGCCGTTACTCATAAAATACAGAAAGCCTTCGTCCAAACCTATCATATTGCTTTCCAGAACGTCTCGATAATGGCTCTTTATTTCAAAACACTCATTTGCATGCATTTCCATCCAACATTTTCATTGAATATCTTGTCCAGCAGCAACTTGTTATGATAAAATTGTGGTCAAATTTATTTCGTTGATATGCTACGTAATATTTCATGCATACATGCACACGTCTACATACATGTATGCATACACAATGTATATCAGGCTGACGCCCTATTCTTTTGGTTCTTTTACTGGGCCCGGGGATACCGTCGGTTCATGGATTTACACAACTCTTTACGCCACGTTTAGGCCTAGTTCCATACACTTTTGATATCTTACAAGTGTGTTTTCATCTTGAAATTGATTGTATACATTACTCGCGTTTAATAATTTTTTGTTATTTATTACACTTATTTATAAGTAATTAATGTTGGACTGTTTCTCTCTTATTTTTATCTTATCGTGTTGAACTTTTTCATTATCAGGATATGGGAATATGTTTATGAATATAAAAGTTGCAAATTGGTTTAGCGTTATGTTTCTGCCACGAAAACGCAAGTAGATCGACTTAGATCGAATAAAATTTCGTTCGTTTATCAAAATTCACCATCACTGATTTTTTAAAATATCACTTTCACATCTGTGTTAATTATTATTTCTTGTTTAACACTTAAAAGTGGTTTTTGTGTGGATGCCGTTATTTAAAACTGCCTCGTGTTATTCTGGACTCGTGTTTATGCCTGTTTTTTATTTTAGCCGCAGAACCTCTCTAATTTTTGAAGCAAAATGGATGACTTCTTCATCGCATTACCAAAGGTGGTAGGTTTAATTCAATTCAATTTTTTTATTTTAGGAGTTGCATGCTCATTTAAGTGGCAGCGTCAGCCATGCAACGCTTAGACGCTTAACTGACGCTTCTAATATAAGTAACAACGCCAGCTCGTTAGATGGGTACGTTGTTACTACAGACTCAGAAAAGAAGGTGTTTTCGAACTTTTTCAGCATTGCACGAAATAATCAATACAACAGAAAAAGTTAAATCGGTAAGACACTTTAAAATATCGATTATTTTCATCGTCGCGCTTTCATTTGCATAGCCATAACCGACGACATCGCGACCTTTCTATCCATTTATCTCTGGTTTACTGCATATAATTTCAACCAAATTGTACCTACAACGGAAAGATATACAAACTTATCTATGACCTACCTGGATCGTAATCACTTTTCTCAAAACGGCAACTAACTTATAGAGTGTTTAGCATGCCTCCGCAAAACCGTTACAGAACCAACGGCTCCTGGATGAGTTCATGCACCTCTCCATCATAATTGACAGATGACTTTGTTACATATCACTGTTTTACGCGCTATATCATCTTAGCTACATTCTTTACTTTTGACGATGCACTGTTGCTTTCAAAACACTTTTAGCTGGGTGCTGAACTCGCGTTAAGAAGCCTCGCTGATTGAGTTGATACCCACTTGTAGTAGAATGATGGTATTTAGATGAGTCATGGATAATGGCCCAACACATACTCGCGAAGTTTTAATGTATGGACAAAGCACACATTTTGTCCATTTGCTCGAGATGGGATACTGCGGGAAGCGTATGTCTTTAGCAAAATGATCATTCTTATAGAGGTGTGATTTCCTGTCTTTTTGAATTAGCGTTGGCAATCAAGAGATACATAGCGCAATCGATTGAACCAAGAAAATCTAAGTGAACTCGTTCCCAAGGTTATAGACAAGGGACTGGTGGTTGTCATGTCCGAGACTTGGCCGCTTGTTGATAGTCAGAGCAGCCTGAAAGCCAGGTCGGAATATGTAAGATCTCGCTAAATTTTTATTCCATTTGATTTCCCGGTTTCCGGAATGTAGTTGCCAACAGACTCAGAAACGAAGAAAAAAGAGGATTATGTCACGGTCGGAAATCAATCGCTCTCTCGTTAGGAGAGGGCCTTTAATGAGGCCTCCCGAATTGTTATAGGTCAACGCGTCAGTGTGTATTGCCTAGCTTTTCGTAGTTTGGGATCCGATTGTGTTTTGCTTGTGGTCTCTGTCGCTGTAACAGGCGGCGCTTTGATTGTATCTGATAGTCGTTAGCTTGTCGTCTGTTCAGTAAGGCTGGCAATCACAATATCTTCATTAGGTACTTTCATACTCGTATGTTGAACTTGTAAGTCAGGAGTATGATTGCCCGCCGTCTCAGTGACCAAGTGGTGAAGGTGCCGGTATGCCGGATCCAAAGGCGGTTAGGAGTTGTTTGTGATCGGCCAAGTTAATGAAATGATGGTTTTAGAGCAGTTTATGGACACGTCTAACGGAAAAACTATAGCAATCCTCTTGTTCTATTCGCTCAGAATTTTGTTTTCCTTTAGTCAACGCTCAGGCGATATGTAGAACGGCTTTCTGTGAACCATCATCAATTGCGTGCAGGACAACCACACCAACTCCCTTCTGGGAAGCGTCAGCATCCATGGTGATCGGAATTGTTCTAGCTAAATGCTTGTGAAGTAAAACAAGAGATAGCATCACTTTTAGTTAGGTGATGACAGTCGCGCATTCATAATACAATGACAATTTGAGATCTTGTTTCAGTAAAATACTTAGTCGGCCAACTATTGCCGTACTTTTTAACGACCGAGAGACTACAATTTAGTATGCTGTTTTGAATTGGTGCTCCTTAAAATTAATGCGTTCACTTTATTGAAGCGCTTGTGTATAGGTCACGGTCTAAAATTATTCAGTTATTATTTCTCATCACTAGCTTAGTTCTAGCTTGTCATGTCCATCTAAAGTTTGCAATCGATTCCATCATTGGTTTATGCAATCAGGGCGTTTAAACTCCGGTCTTTGTTTTCATCGTTTTAAAGAATGCTTTAATGCGGTTGTGCTACTTCATTAATATAAGGATACACAGTTTGCGATGAAAATGCTACCTTCAAACGCTTTTTGTGCCTGCGTTCTCCTGAGATATTTCAACTAATTAGACATTTGAAATTGAGGATGGTTCCGCTTATTTGTAGGTTGTGTTAATACTAATACATTGTTAACTGACGAAATTTCGGCATATTTTCAGGTTGCATGACATATTTCATAATCCAGGTCAATTATGGTGCCACATATTTTTCGTATCTGTCTAGGCCTGGGCAACCTGACAGTATCTCAGCCCACGTGCAGTATCTTACTGTACGGCACTTCGCCTGGTTCAGGCTTGTGCTCTAATACATGGTGCCACAAAAACGTGACGGCCAAGTTTAGATAGCTTCAGTTGTTGCTTTGCTTCTTCACGAGTGCGAAACGTTTCTGAAGGAACACATCCAATATCCCCAGCCAACTACGGGCCCCGTAATATCATTTGTGCGTGGTGGTACCACTCCATGAGGTGCGACGCAAACTGTTTCGATTTTCGTTGGTGGTATAGAGAAGAACTTGCTGCACTGTGCAGATTAATTAGATCTAATATAGTGGTGCAGATCGTCGACTCTCGAAAATGGATATTTTTTAACCGACTCTTCTGATTGGCGCAACCTTAGTTGGCTTATCTGACACAAGTTTACCGTCTTGTTGGTGTCCCACCAATCTTTCATCTTTCCTGATTATTGTATCTGTAAGCGTAATCTATTCGACCAAGTCATTCGTTAGTCATAGTTTCTGCTTCAAAAAAGTTTTTGATGGTACGGGTACTTAAGCAATCATCCAAACTTGCAGTTTTCATCAAGTATTTTCTACTTAAAGCATTTGACATACATGTCTGAAATCAATCATGTGAGGTATTTGCTGCAAATAAAGCACCGTCCATGATTTTATTCCACGGTTTAATGTTATTTGAATGGATTTTTTCTCACCCCAGTCCACATGTACTTGGAATTTTAGGCAACCACGGATGTGGTAGAAGAATTTTGCTCTGATGGTGTTGTTTATTTGGAATTGCGAACCACTCTCCGTCCGTTACCGTCTCTTGAAGACTATCTGGATGCTGTAATCTCTGGTGTTCTTCAGTCCCCGAGTGTGATTGCAAATCTAATTGATGTTCGAATTTTACTTTCTATTGATCGGACCAAAGGGTGCGACCTAGCGCAGAAAACGACAGACATGTTGATACATTATGGACAGCGATGGCCAAATTTGTTTGTTGGTTTGGACGTCAGTGGAAACCCTCGGGTACGTTGTTTCGTTCATTTGGTTTCGGTGTTGACGGTGGCCGAGACTAGTAAATCACTTTGTATTTCGTCCAGCCTTGGTTATTTTCGATTAGTTTTCTAATTAGATGTTCATAGTTATTTTAGGCCGTTATCGTATGTTGCACAAGACTTTAACAGCGATCGTAATTTCGGCACTAGATTTAGCAACCAGAACAAGTTGACGGTGTAGTTATCAAGTCGGTTACAAACCATTGAACAATCCAGGTAGTGACTGGAGTACTGCTTATTCCCCATATAATTAGTGCATGAAGTTCGCAAACACTTTGAGAAATTTACGTACGATTATCAGCTCTCAATAATTTGGAAACGCATTCTCGTTTAAACCTGACGGAAGCCACTTAATGTGGTTTGTAAGATTTCACTTCCTTCTTTGGGCAGAAAATGGTCTGTTCTGTCATGACCAGCTGTCTGGATACCATTCTCTTGACAAGGCCACAATCTGAAACACAAGGTAATGTGTTGGCCGCATTTATCAAGATAAATTGTGCTTAAAATTTTAACCATGAAGACCAGTTTTGCCTTCAAACACTGGGGAAACGATTTCGATACTCTCTGACTTGCCTCGGTCGCTGTTTTATCCCGCGTCAATTCCCTAAAAAGCTCAATGTTGTGTAATCCGATATACTCTTTTCTTTGCTGATATTCATTAAGTTCTCGCGCGTCATTAATGAACTGAAATCATTCAATCACTTTGAACATCTGCCCATCGGTAATTCTGCTCAACTTTTTTTCAGTGTGGTACTCTGCTGGATTTCGTACCTCTGCTTGAACAAGCACGAAAAAACAATTTCCGAACGACGGTGCATTTGGCAGAGATTCCCCAACAGGAAGATGAATGGTGGGCATTCTTACAGTTGCACGTACCCGATCGAATCGGTCATGGCACGTGTCTACCGAGACCGGGGACTACTGGAACTCCTGTTGCTACTCGTGTGTCGGCATTAATCCAAATGCTGCGCATTCCCATCGGTTAGTCATCCATCTTCTTTCTGTTCATGTGCTATTCGATATATGCAGGAATTGATACTTGCTCTCAATAGCTTGCATTTGCCCAGTCATCGCTTAAGCTCAGCAATGACCGTGCTCTTACTTATACGATTACTTTGCTCCATTTTAATGGTACTAAACATTACTAAACATTTTTTGCAGAAGTCTGTTTGACCTCGAACGTCGTTTCCAATACCGTGAAAGATTTTGAATTCCATCACGCCCCAGCCTGGATACGAAATGGGCATCCAATATGTATTTGTGTGGGTCCTTTCTCCGTTGCTTGTTACATCAACTTTGAACGATTAATGTTTGTTTCTATTTATATAAATGCCAATATGCTGGTGTTCGCTTGTGGGTTACCTTCAACTCATGCATGCATATTATGTGCCATATGATTTAAGCACTCGGGGGCTCGGTATTAACCCTACGAGTTAGAAACAGCGTGCTGTTAATTGCTCACTTTGGATGCTAACTGTCATCTACAAGCTGTAGTAGAGCATTTAGTACTCTTAGATGCTGAGGTTAGATCCTTACGACGTGCGAATGCTGCCTATTGGTGGACTACTATTTATTGCTCGGAGCGCAGCCGTGTAGATTGTTCCTCCAAAAATAAGTAAGTTCATCATTTGAAACATCTTGGATCACGAGATGCTCATGATCGAGTGGAGGCCGAAAACAACAAATTCAAATCATTGCAATCAGAAACTTCCTTGTCACCATATGAATAGTTTCGCTACACAGGTTCATCTTCGAATCAGCTAGCCAACGCTTGCGTTCCACTATGTCATTCAATCCTTAATCAACCGTCATAGGTTTCCACATTCTCCGCGCAGTCTCATTTGCTTTCGAACCATTCATGGATTTAAAACTAAATGTGTACTAGGAGTGACTTGTCAATTACTCATGTGCCTCCAGATTCGATAGCTTTACTTCGATTCGTCATATTGATAACACACTAACTGTGGTAGACAGTATCTAGTTCTAAGATTTTTGCTTCCAGCCTAGCGGGAATAAATTGAATTTTCACTTTGCTTTCTCTTACCATGCTGTCTCTATACCTTCCGCGTTCAATTGATCATACTTTTTGTTCTAAAGACTTTGTGATCGTTTTACGCTGTATCACCATCATTCCATACGCAAGTTTGAGTTCCTGTGGATTTTGACGCAATGTACAACCATTGTTGGCATTCGACCGCTGGGCTTCTGGCATGCTGATAGAGTTGCTAACACTGCCCTTCATGGGCGATCCCGGGCAATTGATGAACTCTTAGTTTATTCCCATGGGCATGTACTCTTCTCCCAAAACCCCCTAGAATTGGAAAACTAAGGTGATTTGGAATCAGCAACGTGTCATTGGAATCATTGAAAGCTCTGTGTTTTTAACTGTAAAGGTTTGTGCTTGTCGATCTTCCAAGCTACTTATCGTTTTTCTTGTTCGAGGTTGAGAACGCAGCTGGCTAACCTGGTGCAGCGATTCCTGCTCGCAAAAGCTTTAACGGTTAAGTTACATGCACTAACCAGCTGTCAGTACATTCCTATCATAAACGAAGTTTTTTGCCAAAATGTATTGATAGATTGTGGTATTTAGTCGTATTTCTCAACGCGTTTGCTCGCAAATCACATATTATTACGACTGACGGAATTTTAGCTCCGTTGTTGCTGAATCATCTGTTTGGTTTCGTTCAGACTGATGACAAGGGATTGTTTGATTGCACATTGTCCGGTGAACTCCAAGCTCTCGTCAAACGTTGTGGTGTCCATTCGTCACAATTGCGGCAAATCATCGAGAATTCCATAGCAGCCGCATTTTGTTCCGATTCCAAGAAGACAGAACTCGCAAAGAAAGTGGCCTTATTTTTTGATTCCGTTATGTCTCTTCAATGAATGTAAATATTCATCATCTCGAGCTCAGTGTGTGTAACTTTTATGGCTTATCGTCGTTTTTTAATGGATTTCAAAATAGCCTTGGTGGCCGCTAATGCTATCAATTTCAGATGTACACAATCGTTCTATTGATTTCAATGAAATAATAGTGATTTCGTTCAATAGGTCTTCTCTTAGATATCCTCGCGTTAATGTGAAACGCTTCTGGGTTAGGTGATATAAGACTCAGTGCCTCCGCTCATACTTGTAGCTTAGAAAGCTGTGACTATCTGTAATTATTACTTTGAAGTGGGAAATCTTGGAAACGTGTTGTTGATGGAAGAAGTTGAGCCTCAGTCGACGCTACAATCAATTCTAAATGGCTTTCTAACGGTTCATCCCTGTTAACGGTTACGCACGACTGTTAGCAACTTTTATTTACATCAATCCGAGCTAGCATCAATGCGCTCGAACAGCATGCAAGCTCATCGACCTACAGACATACGCTGATGTGACCTTGCGCGGTTAAATTTAGCAATTTGAAAGCCGTAGTCAAGTGCCCTATTTCGATTAATGACGTAACTGAATCAACTGCAACTGCTCCCCCAACATTGTTGATCAATGGACTTGCGCATCATAGTCTCTGTTGTTGGCAAGACAAAGTCAGTTAGACCTGGATAAAGTTTTCCCTGTTTCAAATATGCAACCTACGTTTTATACCAATGACTGGATACATGGTGTGCCTTGTGCTGACTTTACGTTTATTCGAAAATAGATAGCCTCGTGTCATACCCACATCTGTGGTGGTTTACTGCTAAAAATATTGTGCTGTCTTCATTCTGACTGTGTTGTTGTTGTTAATGCACAAGTCTGATCCAGCAAAGTGCCGCACAGTCAGAGACTGCACGTGGGCTGAGATACTGGCAGGTTGCCCAGGCCTAAATAGATATGAGAAATAAAAAGAACAAGTATTATATATTGCTGAGAGATTGTTTTCAATGATCTTTTAAGAAATTCTCTTTTTTGGTGTACGAAGTCCGCGTTCGACCTAAATTACAGATCATTCTTGATTCGCAAAATGTAAAATAAAATAATAAACGCAAACCGGAGGATTACGTATGTTCAATTTGAAAATGGGTATCAGCAAATGGCGTGCTTTTAAAACGAAAAGTCGATATTGCGGTTGTCATCTCGTAAGTGTTGATATTTGAAGCACTTTTTTCGCAATAAGCGTGCAACACGGCAATCCGACGATATGTTTATTAAGACACGTAATCTGATGGACTAATTTCCGAAACTCCTAGATATGTTTACTTATTTCTCCAGTGCAGTTTGCCGTTCACGTTGCTGGTACAGTGTAATGCATCAATTTATTAGCAATGAAACAGCAGACAGGCTGACACACGCAAATCTAGTCGATTCGTCTATTCGCTTGGAAGTTTCGAGGATCACAATGTTCGGTTGAGTAAAAGGTCGTCATGTGCTTGCTACGTACGATTAGGTTAGATTTCGAAATAATCAGATTTTGTACGGCGTCATGCACACTCGCTTCGCTTTATGGTAATAGGTACTTTTAAAAGTGATTCTTCTTAATTTTCAATCATATGCATCATAGCATTCCCAGTCAAATAACCGTGGGACAGGACAAAACCAATTGGTTTGACTTAATTAGTGTTAACTCCAAGGCAGTGTCAACGCTAAGCAATATCTGAATGAGACGACACTCGTATATCGATTGATGACGAATCATTTTAACCGGGTGTAAATAAGAGCGAACTTTCATATGCGCTGACCTTTGATACAATTGCGCAATATAGAATCAATGCTCGTTTAACTTTCATTGGTTGCACGAGTTATGTTTCAAGCAACTTCATTTTCTCCCTTTTTTTGATTGAAACATGATTTCCCGACTCACTCGCGATTGTTCTCAATTAAGCAAAGATTGGATAAGGTTCCTATGCTAGAATTATTGGGCTGGCTCAAGCAACACGAGTTCCCAGAGCGTATGACACACAGAGAGATTCCTCCCGGGCTATGGCGTTCATGAGTTCCAATAGTTCACAGCGGAGTCTTTTAGCTTGTGCTGGCGTGAAGTTGTCTTCGCCTCATGTGCCACCCGGCACGGAGAGGACTGAGTGAGTGAGTGTGAGTGCATTATGAAACCTGATAAAATGGAAAAGTTTATGATAAAAAATATTGCAGGCCAATCGGGGAATGGCACAATCCTGTTAATGGTTTATAATTTTTACGGCAGCGATAAAGTACGAGAGCACCACTAAAATTTGATGCCTCGACCTTCCAGCAGACATGATAAAACCGATTTGGCGTTCATCTCATTATGATTCAAAGATCGCGGCGGAAATTGTTGATACATTTTTCGCAAATGTTAACAAAATGTAATTAGAAGTTAACTGTTTCCCTCCCTAAAGCAAGTAAATAGTATAGTAAGTAGTAAGATGAGTAGTCCATGTGAGCCTACATTCTTGATCGATTCCTCATTAGTGCCTTGTGAAATGTGCAAACGCCTCCGATCATCTGCGTTTTCGCTATGAAGTATTTGGGAGAATCGCTTACAAAGAAATCGGTCTGTTTCACGTAAATCGATGTAGAATATGAGTTTATCTCGCGTTTTCTTCGTATGACTGTTTGATATTGAAATAAGGGTGTCATTGGTATTCCGCGTGAATCATCTGTAGTTTATTTATCTACAAATTTTCTCATTATAATTCGGTGAATCAGTTTCGAGAACATTCGATCTACTTTACTTTTTCCGCAATCTCTGTCAAATAACTACGTGATTATCATAATTAGTACCTGTTTAGTGTAGTGTGATAGATTTTGAACACTGAGCGAGGGAGTGTATTGCTTGATTGCGAAACTGCAACTTAATGAAAACATATTTGCTAATCGCTTGGGACTGAATCGTCAATGATAAAGGTGAATTAATCATAAATGATGTTTCCAAGCATGTTTAAGGTACGCTTTTAGATCCGGACGACCGGATTCAATTCAAAAGCATGGAGTGAGTTTTGTTCGAATTGAAACTTGCATTGACAACGATTTTTCAACAAATATGTCGAATGAATTATCGATTGTAATTCACTGGCGTAATTGACTCATGCACCGAAAATTTCGCAAACGAGAATTCATAGTAAGCTGACCATTGTTCCATTCATCGTCCAACACGTAAAGTTGCCCATTAGCTTGCGGGAATCGCAAACCATGTGCAAGCGAAAGAAATATATTTTGAAAGGGTTCACCCGCTCCATTATCAACGGTCATCATTTGAAAATCTCCCTCAGCATTTGTGCATCTACCATGAGTGCAATCCAAGAATATTTAACGCAAATTAAGTGTGGCTGGTAAGCACACGCATGCCAGAGAAAACGAAGCAACTCGTCGCTGGTGAATTTGAATCAAATGATAAATGGCTGGAAAATCTAAAACGTTATTTAACATATATGTTCATGGGAAATTAAGCCACTCTACTGCAACGAATGTTTGCCCGCCGAATGGTTGTCAATTTTGATACCCAGCGTATCAGGTTATTCGAACTCCTTGTTGCTCCGCTCGCTTCACAAATTCTTTTGTGTGCGCCCGTGTGAATTTTCCCGCTTTCAGTAAATTGGGTTCTTCCAACAGAGTAATACCGCTGATGACAGACCAACATAGATTATGGTTCATTTGCGTCTGGGTTCCGTTGAGCATTGCATGGGATAAAGTTCTCATACGCGAGTTGTTGCGTTTGCTCAACTTGAGAGACTACTCAGCCAATATGACCATAAAAATTCTTCATGCTGAGTGTGTTCTCCCGGGTCCGAAGCAACCGCTGATTGTAATAGTTCATGAAGGTAAGTGGAGGATTAATGTCATAAAACCTAATGTACAATAATCTTTATTATTGTTGCCGAAAGTTTACGCAGGCTAACCTTCGAAACTGGAGAATCAGCATACCCAAAATGACGTGCTTAGCCACGTTTCAATGAAAACGTATCACGGCACTCAGACGGTCATCTTGATGACTCACTTTTCTTGTTCACAGTTTTCCTATACCATAAATTATGGACTGCGAGGTTAAAACATTCAGCTAAAACCATGAACATTTTTACATGTATTATTATATCATTGCTCTCTGTGAACTACTGAATCGAGTCGTAGCATGGAGTTCACGAGAACACACTCATCGTGAAGAATTTCTAATAGTCACCCGGGCCCAATAGCCGTTTAAGTGGAGCAAGCGCAAAACGTCCTGTGTGTGATCTTCATCTAATTCCATGTTCAACGGATTTCAGATCTAAATGTCCTGTGTGCGTCTGTCATCATTAGAACAAATCTGTCGGGAGAACCCACGTTTTTTCTATAGTGAAATGAGCGTGGCAGATAAATATACACAGGTACACACATCACGCTGTCAGAAACAATGTGTTCGAATCGCTGAATGCTCTCGGCACCATAAGTGTTAGCGAGCTTATAAGCAAATATTCGTTTCAATGGAATGTTTCTATTTCCCAATGAACCTATATTTCTGATAAAAGTTTGGTATTCGTGAGCCGTGCATCATTAGTTTCGAATTTCTCGGCACTACCAACGTGTACCCTCCACTGATTGGTTATGCTGCATCCTAGCCATACTAGTCTCACTCGCAGTCTGAAGGTACGGCTATTCCTAATTTTCAAATACAATTGCTCAGCGAGCAATGAAAATGAATTTCGCAAGAGAAGATGCAATAATCATCCAAGAAACACTTGCTGCTCATTTTGCTGTATTATATGTCATCAGTCATACGTTTACGAATTAATCTTAATTATCTTTACGATGAAAAATTCGACAATGCATCGAATTTCGGAATAACGTTGATCCGCATCAGGAAATCATCTTGAGGAAACCGGATTTCGCAATGCTTTGTTCGAAACTTTTATTCTTTATTCAAACATGATTTGTCGTTAAAAAAGCTTCAAAACCCACAAAAATTACATCTGTTCGGAAGTTACAATTATAAGAACTATGGTTACGGATTAATAACAAACACAAAGACATACTTGTTCGAGCGATTCTTTTATAGCATCAAGTGAACCAGATGGTAAAACGTGGGTAGTTGAACTGTTCAACAACTGCACAGAGTGGACACAAAATGCAGAAGTTCAAGCTGCAATGCTTTTGACACATTTTAATGTGTGGCCGGGAAGTTGTTTTATCAAAGGAGATGAAACAAGTCTGCTAAGTAGGGATTTTTTTATAAAATAAACTCCTGATGAAAATTAGTGATCTTCGTTATCTTTTTGTTTTGGGCTTTGAACAGTTTCAGAATTCAGAAACGGATTTCATGTGGATGATTATAAAGTGCCAATGACGTTGCAATGCGTTGTACGATTTCCATTAACTGAACATGTTTTTTCAACCAAGGATTATGTTAAAATCAACATGCAGATTATATCTATATTGCTCCTCAAAATTGAATCTACCGGTAAACCGGTAAGCTAATGCAAATAGAGAAAGAGTTTTATATAATTGTTTAATCAGGAAATACAATGAACATGGGCACATTTGTTAGTATGGTGAAGCTAACGATACACGTCCAAAACCAAAATACAACGTATCCAAGGCTACACGATACAAAATGTCACAAGCTAACTGATGAATCGATAAAAACTAACATCCAATACAAGAGGTTACTGTGAGTGAAGCGGGTATCATGAGAACAGTTGGATGTAGAGGCTACGAAATTGTGTGGATTGAGCGTGTGCGCTTCGGTGAAGATTTCAAAGTTTGGAAATATTACGAATTGCTTAGATATCTGACAGTTGAGATTAGCTGTCGTCGTTGCCCCCGAGTGCAAACCTTGGCGTCTTGATTTTTTCGTGGGTATTGGAGAATTCGTTCGTCATTTTTTGACTACCTATCATAACCAAGTCCTTTGACATATTCACAAATTTGATCATGACGGTCCATAATGTAAGCACTGGACTCGAGTTTTGATCTTATTGGGGATCACTAGCAGTGCATATCCTCTGCTCTAAGTGGGAGTTGAACCCCTACCATCATTATAGTAGTCTCACGAATTACGAACAGGTCTACACGTCCATCGTTTGACAGATCCAAATTAAGCGTTCATGAATCTTTATTGAGACTGGCGCATTTGAGTAGCTTTGTCTGCCAGCCCGGTGGTGAGGGAGCTAGCAACATCTGCTATGGTCGCCAAACCGATCTGATCTCCACGCTTAATTGGTATCTGTCAAACGGTGGACGTGTTGCCCTGTCCGTAAGACGTGGAACTACCATGGTGATGTTCCGGTGTTCAACTCCCACCCGATGCAAAGGATATGCACTGCTGATGAGCTCCAATAAGAGCGTACTCGAGTCCAGTGCTTTTATTATAGACCGTCGTGATCACATTTGTGAATATTTTAAAGGAACTTGGTACTGATAGGCAGTTACAAAAATGATGAACGAATTCTCCAACATACGCGAAGCCCACGAAAACCTCGATCTCCAAGGTTTGCACATGCGGGCAACGACGACACCGAATACTATTTATCAGATTCCGATACGATTCGTAATATTTCCAAAATTTGACGTCTTCACCGATGCGCACACGCTCAATTCACGCAATTTCGTTGCCTTTACATCCAACTGCTCTCACGATACCCGCCCCACACACGAAACCTTTTGTATTGGATTTTGGTTTTTATCGATTTGTCAGTTAGCTTGTGACGTTTTGTACCGTGTAGCCTCAGACACTTTGTATTTTGGTGTTGAACGTGTATTGTTAGCTTCACCACACTATCATTTTAGTGAATGTGCCCATATGCATTGTGTTTTCGCGTTTCCTGAGTAAATGATTTTGTTAAACGTATTTTCTTATCTCATTCGCTTATCTGCTTGCACCAGTACAGAAAGTTATAATTAGCTTCAATTATGGGGACAAAAAGTATGAAGGGAATAGAGTAGTTTTAAATCTGCAGTTAATAGAATTATTGTGTTCGATATGGCGATCGAAATGATCTCTTCACTCACAATGAATTACATTGCGTCCAATCACGAATGTTAGACAGGCAAGAAACTTCACGCGGAAACGCACAATTCATGACCGAAAACGGACACGGTCGTAAACCCAAATTTTAGTTGCGGTCTCGTAATTTATCGCCTCCGTTAATATTATGTTGAAAAATTACAAATTATCAACATGGAATCCATCTTCAGCAACTGGTTTGTGCCATTCCCCGATCGGCCAGTAATGATTTTTAACTTGCCATAGACTTTTCCTTTTTATTAGGTTTCATAACGCAGTACTATAACTGAGCCCTTGCCAAAAGACTCCGCTGTGAACTATTGGAACTCATGAACGCCAGAGCCTGAGAGGAATCTCTCTGTGACGAATTGCTAATGATCATACGCTCTGGGAACTCGTGTTGGTCGAGCCACCACAATAATTCTAGCATAGGAACCTAATCGGTTCTTTACTTTATAGTAATCAATTTCAGATGAATCATGACCAGCGTGGCATAGTTTTGGTATAAATGTGGTCTATGATCGTACGCATTTCTAGAATAAATCAAACGTGGCCAAGAAATTTAACCAAGGCAATTCGAGTTTTAAAAGCGCAGTTGCAGTAATAATTAAGCCATTGCCTAATTAGTTTGGTGATGTTTGCTTCGAGTTGACTTAATGCAAGTTGTAAATAACAACTCACGGAAAATAACGGACTCACGAAATATCGCCCGGGTGGGGTAGGTTGAATGGGGTACACTATTATTGTCGTCGAAAATCTAAAATATTTGGAAACTTATTATCAATTTTCACTGCTTGTGTATGGACCAAATCTTCATATATACATATAATTGGGTGAACCACCCACAATAACCAAACATAGAAACTCAAGTTACTTATTCATGATATTCCTAGTAATTTTCCATAAGATAAAGGTAATGAAAATTTACACGGGCAGAGATCTTAATCAGTTAGTAGATCAGAAGTTGTTTGATGATGATGATATCATGAAGTATAATTAACAACAGAATTTATCAATAATCTACTCGAACATTTCAATAAGTCAAATAAAGGCAGCCTATATTAAAACGAACTTGTTGTTACATATTTTTCATCCACTCACACTTTTCAGATATCTTTGATTTGAACAATTTGGCGACTTGATAATACGTAAGATCACAACATTTCCGAAATAAGCTTTCAAACAAACATCGAGAAAATGAAGTTTCTTGTAACTTACCGGCTGCATATAATGGCAGTGCGCTCGCGCGGATGGCATTTGAACTAGCATCTAGTCGATAATTCGAAATTGCAGTAAACGTCACTGCCTATTGCTCGTCGCTCCGGGTAGAAGGACTTGTCATCAATCGATATGTGAGCATTGTCTCATTTCGATATTGATTACGAATCAATCAATACTATATCTTGCTGTGGGTTTACCCTGGCTTACCGCTAACTGTTGTTGTTGTTGTTGGCCTTCTTCGGTCGATGTCGACCATGAATGTACATCACAATCGAATGAATTTTCATGTTTTACAGCTTTTTGAATGACTAAACAGTCCTATTTGTGAGAAACAATCGCTCCCACAGCGCTGGCAACGATAGTCAGAACTGTGTTGTAGGGCGTCAGTTACACGCCGGCGGCGTGATCTGCGTTCAGCAGCCAAGAGCTGTATCTGCTTCTCCCTAGCTTGCAGACGACGCTTTACATAATGCCTCCAAAGTGAGCTGTCAAGAGCAAGTTCTTCCCAGCTCGCGGGGTTAATGCCAAGAGATTTCATATCTCTTTTGCAAACATGATTGACCGCAAGTGCGGTCTGCCCAATGATCGATTACCTAATTACAACTCACAATAGAGTAGATCTTTTGGAATACGACCTTTTTCCATTCTATAGACATGACCAAACCACCGCGGGCGGCGCTGACGTAATAGGGTGAACATGCTCTGTAGACCAGCCTTTGAAAGCACTTCAGCGTTAGTCACTCTGTCCATCTACGATATGTTCAAAATACGACAGATGCTTCGTAGATGGAAAGCATTCCGTTTCGTGTCTTGCGTGGGTGGTCCAAGTTTCACTGCAGTACAGTAAAGCATACCATCATCTTTGTCTTTACAGTCAGCTTGCGGTTACCCCAAACACTAGAGTTCAATCGGGACAAAATGACAGCTGCTCTGCCAATCCGCTTATCAATCTCCGTGTCTAGCGAGAGGTTATCCGCAATGGTTAAACCAAGATATGTACTGGTTCAAGCTGACAGTTTCCAACAGTGACGATTGGTGGCGATACAGTCCCTTGACCAAGGACTTTGGTCTTGCTCATGCTGATTGTTAGGCCAAAGTCTTTGCATGCCGACGAAAAACAGTCCATTAGCGACTGTAGGTTCTCTTGGGAGTGAGCAATAAAGGCTGCATCGTCGGCAAACAACAGGTCACAGATTATCACATCCCGTACTTTGGTTCGTGCTCTTAACCGGTTCAGGTTGAAAAGCTTACCATCACTTCGCGGGCGTATGTAAATGCCTTCTGTTCTCGTCCTAAAAGCGTGCTTCAGAAGCAGAGCAAAGAAAATGCCGAACAGTGTGGGAGCAAGAACAAACCCTTGTTTGACGCCTCGGCGAATTTCAAATGCTTCTGAACTGCAACCGTTAAAATGGACTGAGCCTTTCATGCCTGCGTGGAACGAAATAACGAGTCTCAGCAGCCCTGGGGGGCAGCCTATCAGATCAAGCATTTTGAAAAGACCCTCCCTGCTGACGTAGTCGAATGCCTTAGTCAATAAAAACAGCGTATAATGGCATACGCTGTTCCCGACACTTTTCTTGAAGTTGTCTCAGGGAGAAGATCATGTCAACGGTTGATCTTCCCTTGCGGAAGCCACATTGAGATTCGGAGTAAACTCTATCAGCTAAAACTTGCAGCCGGATCTGTAAGACTTTAGCAAACAATTTGCCTACAACATTCAGAAGGGAGATTCCACTGTAATTGTTGCAGTCGTCTCTATCACCCTTATTCTTAAATAGCGTGATGATCTTTGTGTCTCGCATCTCTGGTGGGACACCCCCCTCCTGCCAGCACTGAAGAAGCAAATGGTGAAGTGGCTGTAATAATGCTGCTCTAACGCATTTGATGAGCTCAGGTGGAATTCCGTCGTCACCAGGTGCCTTCCCATTCGCTAAGCGGTCGATTGCCTTATTGAGCTCATCAAGAGTAGGAGGGGTATCTAGATATTCAATAGTCGGCAGCCGCTCTACATTTTCAAATACATGTGGTAAAACCCTACTGTCCCTAGAGTAGAAACATGAGAAGTGCTCTACTCATCTTTCCCTCTGAATTTTGTCGACAATCGGGTTACCAGATAAAGACTTAATGGGAGCCGTTTTAAGTTCCTTTCGACCAATGGCTCTCTTGATCCCATAATACATACCGTGAAAAGGCTAATTTCAGTCTAATAGTCGTTTTCACATCGCCTTGCAGTCTGTTGGCCTTTGTTTCTAGCTGTTCTTATTAGACGTAAGTTTTCATCTGTTGGCATACCTTTGAACCTCGAGAATGCTGAGCGTTTCTCATCCAACACAGCAGTCATCTCAGAAGCTTTTGCTTCGAACCAGTCGCTCGTTCGAGTTTTCATCGGACCGAACGTGGAAATTGCGACTCGGCATATGCAGCTTTTTATCAATTCCCAGTTTTCTGAAGCAGATTCAAGTGGGGTCGTCTTTTTGAACTCGGCTGTGAAGGCTTTTGCCAATCTCGCAGTTAGATTAGGTTCGCACATGCGAGTGACGTCTATCCTAGTCTTGGCAGACAATTTGGTGCGGTGAAATCTCGTGTGGGGAAGCTAGTACATACCTTAGTATTATATGTACCAACGTGACCGAGTGACGGAAAAGCCTTTCGAAGCTTAGCAAAAACATGTCTTAGTTTTAGTGGTATAAATCTGTAGTCTGATGAGACCGCTCTCAGTTACTCCCTCATCAATAGTTTGGCTGAACCGCCACTTGAATTCTCCTCACAAAGATGATTCTCGCCTCTTACGAATAACGCTGCAATCTGCGGAGGTCGTGGTAAACGTACTGTTAAATGTTGACCTTCTTAGTGGTGTTCCACAGTCTACACGTAGTATTCATGCAGATCTTCCTGCTGGAGAAAACGTTCTTACTGTCAGGTTAATTGCGAGACAAAAACGTTCACTCTAACAAACGTTTTGTGGTATAATTACGTATTTGTCCATTAAATGTAGCGGTATACATAAAGAAAATCTTAGTAGTAGTTTGTAGTATTACGTATATTATCACTTTTGTAATGGCAAACAAAAGTGTGTTATTAAAATTGATATTATTCTTTGTGACTGTAATACATCGAAGAGTACCATATAACTCACAGACATATTGACGTAAAACCTTGTAACCAGATGCAACTGCCAGCAACTGACCATTTAGTGGTTGCCCATGCTAAAAAACATTGAGTTGCTTTGATCATCTGCCAATTGAAAAGGATCGATTCTGAGTCTCGTGCATTGATAGTGTGAATGGTTATACCGTCGATTCGAATATTTGAATGATAAATATCATGAAATATTTTCAACAAAAAAACCAAACAATAAAGAAGTTGTTTAGTGGAGCTGTATTGCTTATATGGTTCGAGCGGAGTACGATGCATTAGGATAATGCATACCAGACGAAGTGGAATACTTCGTTTTCAAAAAAGGCTTTCAGGGGATAAAAACATTCTACTCAAAAACAACGTTTGCTTACCGTCTGGCTGGCGCTTATAATTCCAAGGGCATCGAGCGATTCGAAGTCCTTGTTGCTGGCGGCCCGTTTCAGAACCTCCTTCGTGTGGACCTGCGTGAGTTTCTCCGCCACACTTAGTTTACTCTGGAAGAACTTAGGTTCTTCCGGAAGAGTAATGCCACTTATGACGGACCCACACAGGCCATGAGTCATTTGTGTCTGAGTACCATTGAGCATAGCATGGGATAGAGTTCCCATACTGGAATTGTTCCGTTTGCTCATCTTCAGTGATTCCTCAGACCGAATGACCATCAAAAATTCCTCGCGGTGTTCGTGATCTCGCGGGCCCCAGGCAACAACGGGCTTCAACAGCTCGCGAAGGTGCTATAAAAGTTTAATGAAAATGTCGGTATGATATTCATTTCGGAAGCAAGTAATAATAATAATACGAAGAATTCTCTATTAGTTGCAAACTCACAATGAAGCCTCCTTTACGACAGTATTTGTACAAAAACCAAATCGGAATCAGGCTTATTGAGAAAACTGCAATCATGTTGTTGTGACAGCCCATGCTGGCTATCTGTACATTTCCAACTTAACTTCCTCGCCAGCGATGAGGAGGAAAATTACAAGCACACAACTCAAAATCTGTGCATTGACCAACCAGCATTTACGCCGAAACCAATTTGGCTCATATTGAAACCCACGCCAAATTGGTTCTGCGTATCTGCTGGATGTTTGTGACGCCAACTTTGAGTTGTGCGCTTGTACTATTCCTCCTAATCGCTGGCGAGGAAATTATGTTGGAAACGTACAGATATCCAGCATGGACTGTCATCTATGGGAACTGATGGCAGTTTTCCCAATAAGCCTGATCCCGATTTGGTTTTTGTACAAATACTGTCGTGAAGGAGGATTCATTGTGAGTTTGTAACTAATAGAGAATTCTTCGTATTATTAGCATTATACTTGCTTCCGAAATGAATATCTTACCTACTTTTTCATTAACCATTATAGCTCCTTCGCCAGCTGTTGAAGCCCGTAGTTGCATGGGGCTCACGAGATCACGAACACCGCGAGGAATTTTTGATGGTCATTCGGTCTGAGGAATCACTGAAGATGAGCAAACGGAACAATTCCAGTATGGGAACTCTAACCCATGCAATGCTCAATGGTGCTCAGACACAAATGACTCATGGCCTGTGTGGGTCTGTCATAAGTGGTTTTACTCTCCCGGAAGAACCTAAGTTCTTCCAGAGTAAACTAAGTGTGGCAGAGAAACTCACGCAGGTCCACACCGAGGAGGTATTAAAACGGGCCGTCAGCAACAAGGACTTCGAATCGCTCGATGCCCTTGGAATTATAAGCGCCAGCCAGACGGTAAGCAAACAATGATAGTGATTAGAATGGTTTTGCTCATTAGTAAAGCTTTCTTCAAAACGAAATGTTACACTGCGTCTGGTATTCATTATCTTCAGGCATTTTACTTTTCTCCATCCATGTGAACCTCGCAATTAACTCTTTCTACCATTTTTACTCTTCAGTTTTCATTCGCAAACTTTTACGTCATTTATTTTCCAAATATGTTACAACAATTTAAATTTAAATAAAATATTATACACGTAAGGTGGATCGAATCTTTCCGCAGGTTTTGATGCTTCATCTTCATGAGATGAACTATAACACGTATAGCTTGTACCGAATGCTTGACTGCCACACAACCATGAAAAAGTTCAATCCTAGAATATGTGGAAGAGTGGGACTCAAGTAGCTACGGATTCTATAGAAGAGTAAGCACAAACAAACTGTGATGAGTTGCTTACATCTCGAATGGAATATGCACTCAATCAAGTTTTGTAAACGAGTAAAGCTACAATAGCACGACAGCTTCCTTGATGCCTTCAATGCTATGCATCATAACCAAATTTCCTTTTCAGTCTATTTGACAACATACGACGTTGAGCAAACACTTCAAGAACATGCTTAGTGCAAGACCGCCATTAAACACGGTTTTTGGACATAACCTGAAGCGTACCTAGCCATTGTAGTATCTCACCGCGGGGACCCCAACCCGGAATATATGTCTAATCACGCCGGTTTTTCAATCTTTCGGTATCACTCCATGAACCATCAAATAGTTAAACAGGATGGAAAGCGGTTCACAAAGCTGACGATGTCCGAACCTGAGCACATCTGACGTGATGCCATCTTACATTTCTTACATTTAGTTTGAGCAATTAACTTGCGACAATCTCTGGATTTATCAAAATTTCGCTCAATGTTTCGAATCCTGAGTCGACTGAATACTCACAACGTTCCACTAAAACCATGGCACGAATACTACAGAGTAATAAATCGCGAGCATTTGCGGTTTCCAACGTGGTCTCAGTGAGTTTTTCACCATTCTGGACGGTTGGACCTGGTTTGACTTTTGCTTTCGCGTTGATGATTTTGTATAGTAAATCAGAGTTGCGTTCTAATTTTTGACAACAGCATCAATTGGTGCGCTTCCTTATCCTCCTGATGAAGTAAAGTCACTTTGTTGCGTAGCATACGGAAATCTGGCCAAAAAGTAAAAGTATTGTTGGTTTTATTCTGCATCCACGCTGCTCGCTTCAGTTCTATCCATTTTTGTTCTTCTGCGGACAACCAAACGAAGTTCATGTTTTGATCTTTTAGGAACGATCTGCGAGTTCTCGTCTATCTTCAGTTTCAGAAAATCTATAAATTCGTTCCATTGCGAATCAGGGCTCATGTGGTCCGTCTGCCAATTCGGAATCTGCACGAGCGATTTACTCAGGGCCAATTTATCTGCCTGACGAACCACCTCATTCAGAACAAGAGATTGATGTGTACTGCAAACATAGTCGGACACAACCACTGAATGGTCAATAAGACCGAGCGGAGACTGGAATCCGATAGCTTCAACAGATTGCTTTTCCGATGTTAACACCAAGTCCAATACGTATGGACGGTCAGTACCTTTTCTCTGAGTGCATTCATGAACATGGTTTTATTAAGGGACTGATTCTAGTACCTCTCTAAATTGGTATTCTAGCGTTTGTGGGGTTTGAACGTCTTCGAAATATAAGGTAAGCAGGTTAAAATCTCCCATAATAAGTATTGTTGCTTGTTGAGTGCGAGTCAAGCGTTGAAGCACTTGGATCAACATTTCGCTGCACGATTCCGTAGATGAAGTAGAGCGGTAGACCACACCAATCATGCAAACTTCACCAGATTTCAGCGTTGAAGAACACACATTTGTATCATCGAGCGTGATTTCTGTGTTGACTTTTGACCGAACTGGAGGCGATTATCATAATAAATAGCAACACTGCCACCAATTCTCTATCGATCGTTCCTTATCAAATTCATATTTGGAATGGATATCTCGGTTTCAATCAATTGGGAATAATACCGTTTCTGTGATGCCGATTATGTCAGGTGAGTAGTGCTAGCATATCTCAGTTAACTCCGCTAATTTGTTCATAAGGCTTTGCGCATTTCAATATAAAAATACAATACTTCTTCGATTATTTTCTTCTCGAGATTTATTCGACGACTTTCGCTCCCACCATGGATACGACATGCAGACTCTGTAGCACCTCTAAAAAGGTAAGCATTTCAGAGTACGTTTTCCAGGTCCTCCGCAGATTGCAGCGTTATTCGAAAAGGTGAGGATCATATCTGGGAGGAGAATTCGGGTGGCGGTTCAGCCGAACTATTAATGAGGGAGTAACAATAATTTCAGTACAATAACATAATCGATTCTTTGCTTGTAGTAATCAATCTCAGATGAATCATGACCAGCTTTGCATAGTTTTGGAATAAATGTGGTCGATGATCGTAAGCATTTCTAGAATAAATCAAACGTGGCCAAAAATTTAACCAAGGAAACGCACTTGCAGCAATGAACCGCATTTCTAAATTAGTTTTGTTTTGTTTGCTCTCGTCAACTAAACGTAATGGTGTAATTACAACTCACGACAAATCTACGGACTCACGAATATCGTCGGTAGTGTGAATGGGTCACTATTATTTTCGTTAGAAAATGTTAAAATATTTGGAAACTTATTATCAATTTTCACTGCTTGTGTATGGATCAAATCTTCATATAAAAATATAATTGAGTGAACCACCCGCAATAACCAAACATTGAAACTCAAGTTACTTATTCATGATATTCCTAGTAGTTTTCCCTGAGATCAATATAAGGAAAAATTACACGGGCAGAGATATTGATCAGTTAATAGACCAGAAGCTGTTTGATGATGATAATGATATCATGAAGTATAATTACCGACAGAATTTATCAAACATGTACTCGAACATTTTAATAAGTTAAATAAAGTGCACTTATATTAAATCGAACTTGTTGCAACATATTTGACATCCGCTAACACTGTTCAGATATCTTTGATTTGAACAATTTGGCGACTTGATAATACGTAATATTACAACATTTCCGAAATACGCTTTCAAACAAACATCTAGAAAACGAAGTTGCTTGTAACTTACCGGCTGCTTTTAATGGCAGTGCGCTCGATAATGCGAAATTGCAGTGAACGTCAGTGGCTATTGCTCGTCGCTCCGGTTTGAATGACTTGTCATCAATCGATATGTGAGCATTGTCTCATTTAGATATTGATTATGAATCAGTCAATACTATATCTCACTCTGGGTTTACACTGGCTTGCCGCTAACACTAATTAAGTTAAATCATACGGTTTTGTCTTATTAATTATGATGGTCGCATGATTATTTGACTGAGAATGCTACGAATGAAAATTAGGACATGGGGTTAAAATGCTAACACTTCATAGCACTACAGAATTACGGTGTGAATGTGAATGTGGAAAAATAATGGTATATAACGAAATATTTATATGGCTAACGAATAATGTTCGTTCGCATATGTAAGTTAAATTTTGCTTTAAATATCTTCATGCAATGGAGAGCCCATCACATGTTAAGAAATTCCAGGAAATTTTATTACGCTCACGATCAATTCGTGAACTTTCGATCTATATGAATAAGTTAGGTCTGCGCATAACCTACTTACCACTCATTAAAAACGTGTTTTAGTGGATGAGAATAGTATCTTGCGGTATTTTGATATGGGTAAAGTCACATAGACCTAGAAGGCGCCATTTTTCATTTTACGGAACCTTGCGATGGATCATCACTGACTTTGTCGCTGTGTGATAAATTTTATCGCAGAGTACAATATAATTTTCGCAGGCAAAGATCATATACGCTAGACATATTCCTACGTTGGACGAGGGTTTTAATCCGTTATAATTGGTAACGGTATTAGCAATAATCTTCAAAACATTCTTCGAAAGAAACCCAACAATCTGCAGATCTGTTGATTTACATTCGAGCACTAAACTGTTCGCTTTTGATTTCCAGTATTCCGTACTCCATAGTTTGTTACGCATAGATCCATGCCAAGCTTTCAGTTCTCGATCGATATAATTCAAGATTCAACAATATATGGCATACAATGCTTATGGCTGTAGAAAGCGTATGTCATTCATATAAGAACAAAAAACGAGTCGTTGGGAAGATCGACCTCTTTTGAAGTTATAAAAAATGTCATGTATTGTCTCAGTATGATGCAACATTATTAGGTAAGATAAGTATCGTGTTAACTTGCGTAAATAATTTATACAAACGGGTTGTATGGTAGAATTACTAAGCCTCAATATACGCTTTTTTTGAAAATCCTTTCACTAGATCTTTGTACACCGTCTGTCGAAAAAGGAGTTTCTTAAGAAACAAACGCGCACCGAAAAGCAGAACCGACAGCAGTTTCGTTGAGAGGATGTATCTTCAACAGTTGAACCCATAAGGGAAGCCGCGAATACAGCTTACCATTTTAGTTGCTCTGCGATAAATCCTCTCAAAAGCTCGGTGTCCTTTGTAGCCATGGAGGTTAATATACGTATTTAGGAGCAGTGGGAATGATTTAAATGAAAAACGTCCAAATAAGCGCCGAAGCATACCTAGCAGGTGGCTTGCTCAGTTTTACATGGCCTCGCATTGCATGTTGTTCTTGAAACAGATACTTTTCTTCTGTTGTCCATTCCAGTTTTTGAGATCCAAGCTTATAAGAGAATTGGATGTTTTCCCAATATGTAAAATTTTGCACATTTTGAAGTTGAATGGAAGCTTGTTCGTCTCTGAACAGCTTTTCAATGTATCCAAATAACTCTGTGCGTGCGAACAGTCCACACTTGACTTGGTTCGTATTTAAAGTTTAGCATCATCCGCAAAAAGAAACACATTTGCTGCGATGAGTTTACGAGGATCATTGATCTATACCAAAAAGAAAACCGCACCAAGCATTGAACACTGTGGGACACAGCTAGTGGCTTCGATTTCCATAAATATACCACCATCGATACGTACTATTGCCTTGCGATCAGTGAGGTAGCTTCTTCCAAAGAAAATTCTCGCTACGGTGGAGCATCTTGCTATTCTCTGTGTCGAAGGACATATCTTTGGTGGTCTACCAAGCTGAACCTATTACCAAATCCATTTGCAGTTTCCGACAATTTACAGAATAACTGATTCGCGTCGACACATATATATCATCCGCGAACAGAAGCATTAATAACAGAACATCATATACTGATACCCGTTTCAACTTTGTATGATTGTTATTTTTGATGATGACATGAAAATATCGAAGCAAATGCGATCCATTGAAGATTGTTCGATGCTACAAGAGAATTTGGATGACCTGTATCATTGGTCTCAACTAAATCACATGACCGTTAACATACGTATATGTAAAATGCTACAACTTGGCCACCAATACTAGCATACATATAATGTTGGTGATGAAAACTTGACTTGGACCTGCGCTGAGAAGGATCTCGGTATCTGGATTACTATTAACCTCTTATAAATTTGGATTTATTTCCTTACATGTTTGTCGTTCGGAATATACCGGTTTCAACTTCGAGTAAGGTTAATCCTTGAAAATCCAATTTTTCAATTTTTAACCCAAATTTACCTACGCGTGTAATAGCCCCGGCGATTGAGTATATCGTTCCTGTTCGAATACTGTTGAGATCACATCATTTCGAATCGACTGATTGTTTTTTTCAACACAGTCACATCGAAACTCGTTGAACCGCATCACTTTTACTCAACCTCGTTCGCTGTTTACCGCTTGGATCGCGCCACTCCAATTCAACGCATTCATTCCACCGGTAGTTATCGATCGATAAACAACCTCATCGCCAAGTTTACTGATTCATTACTCGCTGGATTGTAACAATGACACGAAGGATGACCTCGATACCCCAGACAAAGAAGGCACGTGATGGGTGTAAAATGTGCAACAAAAGGGTAGTTAAATCTTTTTGCTGCTTGGGTAAAGGACATACCAACTGTGATAAAGTCGTTACGCAGAATGTGGTATTGTTTATTAACAACGTTGGTTTCCACGGCGTTTGCTGCCTATGTAGTGCATGTTGAAGTAAACAGCCTAGCGATACACCCACAAATCCTTCCCATGATGCAAAGCTGGAACCCAGAATAGAGAACTTTGAAAAACTGCTATCAAAAACTTGAGGAAACACCCAAACCACTTTTGGTAGATACAATTGCCAACACAATTCAACCCGAAATAGATGTTGCTCAAGGCGGCAAAAAGGTTGAGAAAAATACGCCGAAAAGTGCTTTCTCAACTGAGTGTTGTGACTGCTTATCCCAACATTGCCCAGATGGTGACTGAAGTATGTAAGTGTTTGACGGGAGCACTGACTTCACACAAGAGAGCACGTTTGCTTGGGATCACTTTTGAGAACGAAAGGCACATGGAAAATGTCCTACTGAATTCGTATTTGCTCCGAGCGCAAAGTGACTCACACCAAATTATATATGCTGACGTACCATGGTGGGAAAGACAACGAACACCGAATGGTCGGGATCAAACAGCATCAAACAGTATTATTCTGCGCAACGGTTTATGAAAGCAAAAAGCACGATCTTAAACAGTGGTCATTAATTGCCGAGACTATCGGTTCCCCAACTTCTGTAGTCGTCGACATATACAGAATATCTTGTTAGCCGAACTATCAAGGAAAAGGTCCAAATCCACTTAAGGTTATACTTTTGTCAAGTAGCGTGGCAGATGCTTTCGGGTCCGAACTAAAACCTTGCAGAAACAAATTACCTGAAAACGTTAGATTGTGCTATCTCAGAGTCGTTGCTGTGGTGAAATTGTAGCGTTTCATTGCAAAATCATTCGAGGTTGACACATAATCACCAGCGAAAATTCCGCAACCTCTTTAAAAAAACCACAAAAGTCCGTCGTCGACAGCGTCGGACCAATAAATACTGTTAATGACTCGTTGTTACATGCCAAAAGCTCACTAAAGTTTCTCTATACGAATACATAAAGTTTAGGCGTTAGTGCTCCCGCCGAACACCTACCTGTTTCAGTTACTATCTGGGAAAATGTTGGCTTTCAAGAGTATGACGCATTCACTACAAACTCTGAATAGTAACCTGTGTGCCTGACATCAAAGGTACATTAATGACGTTTTTATCAATTAAGTCCATTTAAATGCGTTTCAGTATCGTTACAAGCAGTGTTTACCCACGAGGATATCACTGTCGGTTTGGCCTTGAATGACTGGCAGACATAACAAACACCAGGAAAAATCTCTCCATTAATACTTGCAACCAAATCAGTGGTGAGCGATTTGTCGCACTTCGTATTTACTTTTGACGAACAAGCGTAACACGTAGCAGTCATCGCCTTGGGGCACATCGCCTTTTCGCAGACCACACACAAAACCCGAGACGCTTTGTGTCCTTTTCGGGGTCATCCGTTCTGGGCAGTTTTCAGCACAGTTCAGTGGTGTGCATACACGCAGTGTTTCAGTCGATCGATCGATCGATGATGAATGGCGTGAGCGCGACGAAAAGCGATTATCACGAATGAGAGTAAAATCAGAATCAAATCCTGCAATACGCTCCATGAATTGATCACACGTTGTGAGAATATCACCAGTCGATGCAGAAGAATTAGCTCCTTCCGATGTCGCTTATTCCTTTGATGATATGAAGAATAGCAAAAGCGGTATACGCGTAGATCCGATATGGAAGGATCACAAGAAAACTCAGAATTTGTATGTATTACTGAATACCGCTACGAGAGTGGTATGTTCTGAAGGCTGACTTCGATAGGAATCTAAAACGTATAATATATCCACGTATGTGTAAGTGTGAGAACAATATATCCTGATAAGTGGGAGTTCGAAATAATGCGACCGCACGGTGCCCATGTTTTATGTTGTCCTGCGGATGCGTCTACCTGTGACTATGAATAACAAAGATTTATGGCAAGGTATTGAGTGAAATGCTGTGGAAAACTGACTAGTTTGCCGAATCTAACGTTGGAATGTCTATGCCACCCAAAATGTTCCAGAACCATCAACAAGACCGATATTACGTGAAACACAATGGAAGAAAAGATACTCGTATAACTTCACGTAATTGTGTCCAATAAGCAATCAATATGTTGGCACCAACGAGAGTAACCGGTGAGTCTTCGGTGGAGAAATTTTGTCGGAGTTCTGTGTGCAACGAAGCGCTGAAGGTGGAACCAAGTATGCGTGTAAATATATGCGGGATGGAATTTTTCTCAATAAATGCTAACATTTGCACTTCCAATGTCTAATGATTGATTTTATGATAATCATGTCCCAAATGGTACCGTAGATCAACCTTTTTCTTTCATTGTTGCGGCGTCATTTTGAAATAGTTGTTCGCTTTAAAGTATAGGTGTTAGATCAATGATTTATGCGTTTTCGCATCGTGTGTCTTGCTTGTCTAACAATCGTGATTGGGCGCAATGTAATTCCATATGAGTGAAAAGATCATTTCGATCGCCATATCGGACACAATACTACTATTAACTGCAGATTTAAAAAAATACTGTATTCACTTCATGCTTTTTGTTCCCATAATTGAAGCTAATTATAACTTTCTGTACTGGTGCAAGCTCTTTAAAGCTAACCTTCTACACAACCGAAATGACGGATACTATCAAACGTGAATGGAAAGCTAATAGAAAAAACCTACCCCAAAACGTCAAGTTGAGCTTGCCCAAGGTAATAGCCGGAAACAAGCAAAAGGATTGTACCGACCCTCAAACGCCAAGTGATGAGGGTCAACCTGAATGTCATGCGATAGCTCAAAAAAACTTGAGCATTCCGACTCTAACCGAGTCGGCCCTTTGATAACTTTTCATGATTTGAACACCACAAACTTTATAAGATGTTTATATGCAAATGCACAAAGCCTTTCCAACAAATTAGCTGAGCTAACCGAGATATGTTCGCGCTACTCACCTGACACTATCGCCATTACAGAAATATGGTATTCTTCCCAATTGATTGAAACGGAGATATCAATTCCAAATATGAATTTGATAAGTAACGATCGAAAGAGAAGTGGTGGTGGTGTTGCTCTTTATTACCATAATCGAATCCAGTGCCATCCAATAGACCAAACAGAATTCACGCTCGAGGATACAATTTGGTGCTCTTTAGCGATGATGTCAGGTAAAGTTTGCATTATTGGTGTGGCCTACCGGTCCCCTTCATCTACGGAATCGTACAACGAACGGTTGATCCAAGTGCTTCAGCGCTTGACTCGCACAGAGCAAGCAACGACACTTATTATCGGTGATTTTAATCTGTCCGTCCTTTATCTCAGGGACGATCACTCCCCACAAACCCTAGAATACCGATTTAGAGAGGTACTAGATTCAATCCCGTTATACAACCATGTTCACGAATACACCTGGAGGAGAGGTTCTGACCGTCCCTGTCTTGGAATTGGTGTTAACATCGGAAGAACAATCTATCGAAGCGATCGAATTCCAGGCTCCACTGGGTCTTAGCGACAATTCAGTGCTTGTGTTCGACTATGTTTGTAGTACTGTTATAACTGTAAGGAGTATTGCACTGGCCCAGCCGTGGGTTCGACAAAACACAACCGAACTCGAACTCGTGTATTAACTGAATCAATGAATATCACAATGTTTGTACACTGAACAATAATCGCAATATGCACTTACGATCGATCGTGATTGATGATTGATCGATAGTTCGTTACGCGTCTATACAACACCTCCCCTTTTTGAAAAAAATGAACACATTGGACGATAGCTAAGCTGGTGTTGTTTGGCCGAATTCTGGTTTTATAAACTGAGGCCTTTAGGTAACGCGTTGCTGGATGATTGATGAGGCCATTGGGTAGAACCTCGGTTTTTATAAAGATTTCTCGTGGAAATAGTTTTGACGGTTCCTTTGTGCGTCGTATGTTCTTTACATAAACTTTATCCTCAATAGAAAGTATTTTCAGTTTTGCACCACGATGTTTGTTCAACTGAGGTTCGATTCTGTAATTATATTGCTTGCGTCGGGCAGTTAACAGTTTTATGAACCACCGGTATGCGTAACTTGGAACAACAGTTTTCACACGATTGATTACATAATGTTTCTGGTTAAACTCTTCAACATCTCCTGTCTGTCGAAATTCAGGCATGACATCACGGGCTTTGTTTCGTCGTATTCTTTTACCAGTTAATTCTCTACTGATTCTCCTGCTGTATGGAACAGCATCTGCGGCTGAGATTAAAAGCAGTACTCTCATTCCTGATTCAGGTTTATGCTTCATCACACTCCGACATTTTTCACTGACTTTTTGTAACTTACTGCCGGGGTCGGACTGCAGCTTTGATTCAAATTTAGTCTCAAACTCATAATTCCTTTGGAACTGGAACTCATCTTCTGTAGTAGCATCTTCTATGTGCATTTCCAATTTCAATGAATCAAATTCGACTTCATTAACTGGATGCGACTGTATTTCGTCGACGTTATTTACTGAACTTTGAACTGATTCTTCTGAGCTTGAACTGTTTATTTGATGAACTGCAACTTTCTCTATGAATTGCAGCTGAATGTTGAATGTTTCTTGTAGGAGATCCAGCGCTACTGAAGTCCGTTGCAGTAGACTCTCCATTGATTGTCCCGAACTTTGACTGTTGATTGTCTTGATTGTCATACGTTGTATTAATTCTCCAAACATCTGCGTCTGTTGATTTAGCACTTCTCGTACAAATTCAACTGGCACTGACATTGTTCCGCACCCCGTCGCCAATTGTTATAACTGTAATGAGTATTGCACTGGTTCGACGGGTAGATAAATTGGCCCTGAGTAAAGGCTCGTGCAGGTTCCGCAATTTCAACAACATAAGCCCTGACTCGCAATGGAACGAACTTGTAGGTTTTCTGAAACTGAAGATAGACGAGAACTCGTAGATCGTTCAGAAAATGTGCGTCCATGAATTTCGTTTTGTTGTCCGCGGCAGAACGAAAACGTGGATAGCACTGAAGCGAGCAGCGTGGGTACAGCATAAAGCCAACACTACTTCTACTTCTTGGCAACATTTCCGTATGTTACGCAACAAAGTGACTGCGCTTATTCGAGAGGATAAGGAAGCGCACCAATTGATGCTCCTATCAAAAATGGAGTGCAAACCTAAGTTACTAAACAAAATAATGAACGCGAAAGCTAAAGTCAAACCAGGTATTTTCCCATCCAGAATGGTGAAAAACTCACTGGAACAGCGTTGGAAACCGCAAATGCTTTGTCAATTTACTACTCTAAAGTGTTCGTGCCAAAGGTTTTCGTGGAACGTTTTGAGTATTCAATCGAAACAGGAATCGAAACATTGTGCGATATTTTGATAAATCCAATGATTGTTGCAAGTCATTTGCTCAAACTAAATGTAAGAAAATCCCCAGGAGCGGATGGAATCACACCGGATGTGCTCAGGTTCTGTCACCGTCAGCTTTGTGAACCGCTCTCCAGCCTGTTTAACTATTCGTTGCTTAAGGGAGTTGTACCGAAAGATTGGAAGTGCGGCGTGATAACACCTATCTTCAAAGGCGGTTGCCGATCTGACGCTGCAAATTATCGTCCCGTCACACTTTTACCTGTTATTGCTAAGCTCATGGAACGTATCGTCTCGAAAAGAATGGTTGCACACTTTACGATTCAAGAATCACAGATTTGTTTTCGACAGCGCAACATGGATTTCGATCCCATCGCTCTTGTCTAACGAATCTTCTCATAGCGTTAGACGACTGGACAAAGGATTTGGATAGAAGTGCTTGCATACACGTCTGTTACCTAGACATTTCGATGGCTTTTGACAGAGTCAATCATCATTTGCTCCTTCAAAAACTGATGCATTTAGGAATATGTGATCTACTCCTCTCATTGTTGTGCGACTATTTGACAGATCGCGACGCCCAAGTTAAAGTTAACGGAGCTCTATCCGAAACGTTCAAAACCACCAGTGGAGTCCCACAAGGATCTGTGCTAGGCCCGCTCCTCATTCTGCTGTACATAAATGATTTACACCCCAAAATTCAAAATGGTCCTGTTCGTGGATGATATAAAAATTTGGACGCCAATAAGTTCTGCAGATGATTGTGAGGAACTGCAAATTGATTTGGACAGCGTGTCGAATTGGGCGGTCATGAATGACATGTCATTCAACATAGAGAAATGTAAGATGCTCCATCTTGGCAAGAATGTTCCACGGACATATCGATTGGGAACTGAAAACCTAGCAAGGAGCTCGTTAGAAAAAGATCTTGGAGTGTGGATTAGCGGGAACCTGAAGAGCACAGCGCACTGCCAGAACATATATCGACGGGCAAACAGATTGTTAGGTATCTTTCGAAGAATATGTGGAAGATTATCTCTGGTAACGTTACCGAGGATAATGAATGTCTACCTTCGCCCTACGATGGAGTATGCGGTAGAGGTCTGGGCTCCTTGGCTGCGAAAAGACATTGCTCTTTTCGATGAAATCTATCATAGAGCAACAAAGTTAGTGATGGGTCTTCACAATGTTCCGTACACCGGAAGATTGCGACGTCTGGGTCTATGCGACTTTACCCAAAGAAAGATACGACACGATATTATTCCGACTTATAGAATTTTGTCTTCGAAGAACATCCACCAAAACACTTGCTCGATATGTGTGATGGAAAAGTGACACGCGGACATACTTTATCCCTTCACGTTCCAAGTTCTCGTATTGATTGTCGGCGCCATTTATTCGCCGTACATGCTATATTTCTTTGGAATTTGCTACCCCAACAGTGGTGGACTCTCCTTGCCTGGCGGCGTTGAAAGTGAAATTGGATTTACATATGCACAAGAATAACATTCGTGAGCCTTACGTTTGATATTCACTATTGCTTTTATACTATTGTATTTTTCATGTTTTTATTCATACCGTAATCCTGTGGTGTTTTAAAGTGTTAACTTTTGTAACCATAAAATCCTTGAATCCTTGAAACGCAAAGACATACTTGTTCGAGCGATTCTTCTCAAACATCAAGTGTAGCAGATAGTAAAACGTGGGTAGTTGAACTGTTTAACAACTGCACAGAAGGACACTAAATGTAGAATAATTTCAAGCTGCTTTTGACACATTTTAATGTGTGGCCGGGAAGTTGTGTGTTATCACAGGAGATGAAACAAGTCTGCTAAGTAGGGATTTTTTATAAAGTAAACTCCCAGGGAAATTTAGTGATCTTCGTTATCTTTTTGTTTTGGGCTTTGCACAGTTTCAGAATTCTGAAACGGATTTTATGTGGACGATTAGAAAGTGCCAATGACGAGCTCAGTTGCACTGCGCTGTGCGATTTCTATTTCTACCAAGGATTCCATGGCATATTCGATATGGGGACAGGTTTAGGTCAAAATCAACTTGCAGATTATATCCATATTGCTCCTCAAAATTGAATCTAATTTTCATTCACTCTAATGGTCAACTCATATAAGCTAATTCGAATAGAGAATACGTTTGACAAAATCGTTTACTAAGGAAACGCGAAAACACACAATGCACATGATACATTCATTAATATGATAGTGTGGTGAAGCTAACGATAAACGTTCAACACCAAAATACAAAGTGTCCGAGGCTTCGCGATACAATACGTCACAAGCTAACTGATGAGTCGATAGAAACCAAAATCCAATACAAAAGGTTTCGTGTGTGAGGCGGGTATCATGAGAACAGTTGGATGTAAAGGCAACGAAATGGTGTGGACTGAGCGTTTGCGCTTCGGTGAAGATTTCAAAGTTTGGAACTATTACGAATCGCTTAGAAATCTGGTAGTTGGGATTAGCTGTCGTTGTTACCCACGAGTGCAAACCTTGGCGTCTTGAGTTTTTAGGGGGCTTCACGGGTGTTGGAGAATTCGTTCATCATTTTTGTGACTACCCGTAAGTACCAAGTCGTTTGAAATATTCCCAAATTTGATCACGACGGTCCATAATGTAAGGACTGGACTCGAGTTTCTCTCTTATTGGAGCTCATCAGCGGAGCCTTGGGTGGGAGTTGAAACCTTGACAATCACCGGGGTAGTCCCACACATTAAGAACCGTTTGACTGATCCCAATTAAGCGTTCATGAATCTTTCTCGAGACTGGCACATTTGAGTAGCTTTGTCTGCCCGACCAGTCGTGCAGGAGCCAGCAACATCTGTTGTGGTCTCCCAACCGATCTGATCTCCATGTCAGGTCTTCCTATCGGATACAGTGCAAGCTAACACCGATTATTTTCGTGGGATTTTCATTGGGTTGTTCGCTTGGTTGGTTACTTTGATTCATTGCATACATCATGATCCGGCTTGCTGTAGAAATCTAAAGAGGTTATAGAAGAAGATGGGTGTGGTTTATATTTAAAATCTATTAAACATGGGTGATTTATCGGAATCTTAAAGGCTAATGCGAAATTGCGACTAGCTGAGTTGAACAAAAATGTTCCGTTCACTTTTCGACTACTCATCAGTAACATGTCCTTCGAAATATAAACAAAGCTGACAATTTTACACGATGACAACAAGGTGTGTAAACAATTTTGAGACTGAATATTTATTTAACCTTCATGAAAACTAGAATAATGAATATATTATCAATATATTTCAGACACAATGATATCAGCAAAATTGATATCAGCAAAACCAGTTTACGAATAACGCTGCAATCTGCGGAGGACGTGGTAAACGTACTGTTAAATGTTGACCTTCTTAGTGGTGTTCCACAGTCTACACGTAGTATTCATGCAGATCTTCCTGCTAGAGAAAACGTTCTTACTGGCAGGCTAATTGCGAGACAAAAACGTTCACTCTAACAAACGTTTTGTGGTATAATTACGTATTTGTCCATTAAATTTAGCGGTATACATAAAGAAAATCTTAGTAGTAGTTTGTAGTATTACGTATATTATCACTTTTGTAATGGCAAACAAAAGTGTGTTATTAAAATTGATATTATTCTTTGTGACTGTAATACATCGAAAAGTACCATATAACTCACAGACATATTGACGTAAAACCTTGTAGCCAGATGCAACTGCCAGCAACTGACCATTTAGTGGTTGCCCATGCTAAAAAACATTGAGTTGCTTTGATCATCTACCAATTGAAAAGGATCGATTCTGAGTCTCGTGCAATGATAGTGTGAATGGTTATACCGTCGATTCGAATATTTGAATAATAAATATCATGAAATATTTTCAACAAAAAAACCAAAAAATAAAGAAGTTGTTTAGTGGAGCTGTATTGCTTATATGTTTCGAGCAGAATACGATGCATTAAGATAATCCATAACAAGTAGAATACCATTCCGAAACGCTAAAATCTCACCGGAAGCACAGGACCGGTTTCGAGGTTTTTGCCTCTCATCAGCTATTGTATCCGCGGGACTATTCCCGTTTCGAACTAGTATTTGTGTAAACGGATGGCGCAATGCGAATCGAAGTTCTCGTCTACTCGCTACTTTATAAGTAGCTAAAGGGACTGAACTAAGCCCTAACTGATCGAACGGCGTATTGCCGTGAGGGTTATTACAACCCCAGGATAGTTCAAAGTAGAATACCATTCCGAAACGCTAAAATCTCACCGGAAGCACAGGACTGGTTTCGAGGTTTTTGCCTCTCATCAGATATGCGTATCCGCTGGACTCTTCGCGTTTCGAACTAGTATTTGTGTAGACGGATGGCGCAATGTGAACTGAAGTTCTCGTCTACTCGCTACTTTATAAGTAGATGAAGGGACTAAACTAAGCCCCAACTGATCCAACGGCGTATTGCCGTGAGGGTTATTACAACCCCAGGATAGTTCAAAGTAGAATACCATTCCGAAACGCTAAATCTCACCGGAGCACAGGACACGGTTTCGAGTTTTTTGAATTCATAAGTATGCGTATCCGCGGACTCTTCGTGTTTTCGAACTAGTATTTGTGTAGGACGGATGGCGCAATGTGAACTGAATGAAATATTTTGTCTACTCGCTACTTTATAAGAGCGAGGGACCGAAACTTACGCCACAACTGATCCAACGGCGGATTGCCGTGAGGGTTATACAACCCACAGCGTAGTTTAGTTCCTTCCGCTATTATAAGGTAGCGATTAGACGAGAACTTCAGTTCAAATTGCGCCATCCGTCTACACAAATACTAGTTCGAAACGCGAAGAGTCCAGCGGATACGCATAGCTGATGAGAGGCAAAAACCTCGAAACCGGTCCTGTGCTTCCGGTGAGATTTTAGCGTTTCGGAATGGTATTCTACTTCGAACTATCCTGGGGTTGTAATAACCCTCGCGGCGATACGCCGTTCGATCAGTTGGGGTTTAGTTTAGTCCCTTCAGCCACTTATAAAGAAGCGAGTAGACGAGAACTTCGATTTTCATTGCGCCATCCGTCTACACAAATACTAGTTCGAAACGCGAAGAGTCCAGCGGATGCGCATAGCTGATGAGAGGCGAAAACCTACAAACTGGTCCTGTGCTTCCGGTGAGATTTTAGCGTTTCGGAATGGTATCCTACTTCGAACTATCCTTTGGTTGTAATAACCCTCGCGGCAATACGCCGTTCGATCAGTTGGGGCTTAGTTTAGTCCCTTAGGCTACTTATAAAGTAGCGAGTAGAGGAGAACTTCGATTCTCATTGCGCCATCCGTCTACACAAATACTAGTTCGAAATTCGAAGAGTTCAGCTAAAACGCATAGTTGATGAGCGGCAAAAACCTCGAAACCGGTCCTGTGCTTCCGGTGAGATTTTAGCGTTTCGGAATGGTATTCTACTTTGAACTATCCTGGGGTTGTAATAACAATCGCGTCAATACGCCGTCCGATCAGTTGGGGCTTAGTTTGTCCCTTCAGCTACATATAAAGTAGCGAGTAGACGATAACTTCGATTCGCATAATCCATACCAGACATAATGGAATACTTCGTTTTCAAAAAAGCGTTCAGGGGATAAAAAACATTCTACTCAAAAACAACGCTTGCTTACCGTCTGGCTGGCACTTTTAATTCCAAGGGCATCGAGCGATTCGAAGTCCTTGTTGCTGGCGGCCCGTTTCAAAACCTCCTTTGTGTGGACCTGCGTCAGTTTCTCCGCCACACTTAGTTTAATCTGGAAAAACTTAGGTTCTTCCGGGAGAGTATTACCACTTATGACGGACCCACACAGGCCATGAGTCATTTGTGTCTGGGTACCGTTGAGCATAGCATGGGATAGAGTTCCCATACTTGAATTATTTCGTTTGCTCAGCTTCAGTGATTCTCAGACTGAATGACCATCAAAACTCCTCACGGTATTTGTGATCACACGAGCCCAATGCAACAACAGGATTCAACAGCTCACGAAGGAGATATAATGGTTAATGAAAAAGTAGGTAAGATACCCATTTTGGAAGAAAATATAATAATACGAAGAATTCTCTATTAGTTAAAAACTCACAATGAAGCCTCCTTCACGACAGTATTTGTACAAAAACCAAATCGGAATCAGGCTTATTGGGAAAACTGCCATCACGTTGCCAAAGATGACAGCCCATGCTGGATATCTGTACTTTTCCAACATAATTTCTCGCCAGCGATGAGGAGGAAAAGTACCAGCGCACAACTCAAAATCTGTGCATTGATCAACCAGCATTTACGCCGAAACCAATTTGGCTCATAATAAAACCCACGCCAAATTGGTTCTGTCGTATCTGCTGGATGTTTGTGACGCCAACTTTGAGTTGTGCGCTTGTAATTTTCCTCCTCATCGCTGGCGAGGAAATTACGTTGGAAAAGTACAGATATCCAGCATGGGCTGTCATCTTTGGCAACGTGATGGCAGTTTTCCCAATAAGCCTGATTCCGATTTGGTTTCTGTACAAATACTGTCGTGAAGGAGGCTTCATTGTGAGTTTTTAACTAATAGAGAATTCTTCGTATTATAATTATACTTGCTTCCGAAATGAATATCTTACCTACTTTTTCATTAACCTTTTATAGCTCCTTCGCGAGCTGTTGAAGCCCGTTGTTGCATGGGGCCCACGAGATCACGAACATCGTGAAGAGTTCTTGATGGTCATTCGGTCTGAGGAATCACTCAAAATGAGCAAACGAAATAATTCCAGTATGGGAACTCTATCCATGCTATGCTCAACGGTACCCAGACACAAATGACTCATGGCCTGTGTGGGTCCGTCATAAGTGGTATTACTCTCCCGGAAGAACCTAAGTTCTTCCAGAGTAAACTAAGCGTGGCGGAGAAACTCACGCAGGTCCACACCAAGGAGGTATTGAAACGGGCCGCCAGCAACAAGGACTTCGAATCGCTCGATGCCCTTGGAATTATAAGCGCCAGCCAGACGATAAGCAATGTTAGTGAGTAGAATGGTTTTGCTCATTAGGAAAGCTTTTTTTAAAACGAAATGTTACACTGCGTCTGGTATGCATTATCTTTATGCATTTTATTTCGCTCTATCCATGTGAACCTGACAAGACACACCTTCTACCTTTTCTACTCTTCAGTTTTCATTCGTAAAATGTTTCGTAATTTATTTTCCAAATATGTTACAACAAATTGAATTTAAATAAAATATTATACTCTTAAGGTGGATCGAATCTTTCCGCAGGTTTTGATGCTCCATCTTCATCAGAGAAACTATAACACGTATAGATTGTACCGAATGCTTGACTGCCACACAACCATGAAAAAGTTCAATCCTAGATTATGTGGAAGAGTGGGACTCAAATAGCTACTGATTCTATAGAAGAGTAAGCATAAACAAACTGGGATGAGTTGCTTACATCTCGAATGGAACATGCACTCAATCAAGTTTTGTAAACCAGTAGAGCTACAATAGCACGACAGCTTCCTTGATGCCTTCACTGTTATGCATCATAATCAAATTTCCTTGTCAGTCTATTTGACAACATACGACGTTGAGCAAACACTTCAAGAACATGCTTAGTGCAAGACCGCCATTAAGCACGGTTTTGGGACATATCCTGAAGCGTACCTAATCATTGTAATATCTGATCGCGAGGACCACAACCTGGAAGATAGGTCTAATTACGCCGGACTTCCAATCTTCCCGTAACACTCCATGAACATTCGAATAGTTAAACAAGCAGGAAAGCGGTTCACAAAGCTGACGACGTCCGAACCTGAGCACATCTGACGTAATGACATCCGCACCTGTGGATTTTCTTACATTTAGTTTGAGCAATTAACTTGAGACAATCGCTGGATTTATCAAAATTTCGCTCAATGCTTCGATTCCTGAGTCACAACGTTCCACTAAAACCTTTGGCACGAATACTTTAGAGTAATAAATCGCGAGCATTTGCGGTTTCGAACGTGGTCTCAGTGGGTTTTTCACCATTCTGGACGGTTGGACCTGGTTTGACTTTTGCTTTCGCGTTCATGATTGTGTATAGTAAATCAGAGTTGCGTTCTAATTTTTGACAACAGCATCAATTGGTGTGCTTCCTTATCCTCTTGATGAAGTAAAGTCACTTTGTTGCGTAGCATACGGAAATCTGGCCAAGAAGTAGAAGTATTGTTGGTTTTATTCTGCATCCACGCTGCTCGCTTCAGTTTTCTCTATTTTTGTTCTTCTGCGGACAACAAAATGAAGTTCATGTTCTGATCTTTTAGGAACGATCTGCGAGTTCTCGTCTATCTTCAGTTTCAGAAAATCTATAAATTCGTTCCATTTGTATCATCGAGGGTGATTTCTGTGTTGTCATTTGACCGAACTGGAGGCGATTATGATAATAAAGAGCAACACTGCCACCAATTCTCCGTTTCAATCAATTGGGAAGAATACCGTTTCTGTAATGCCAATAATGTAAGGTGAGTAGTGCGAGCATATCTCAGTTAACTCCGCTAATTGGTTCGAAAGGCTTTGCGCATTTCCATATAAACATCTTATAAATTTTGTAGTGTTCAAATCATGAAAGGTTATCAATGGGCCGACTCGGTCGGAATAATCAAGTTTTTGGAGCTATCGCATGATATTCAGTTTGAACCGCATCACTAGGCATTGATGGGTCGGTACTATCCGTTTGCTTGCTACCGGCAATTATCCTGGCCAAGCTCATTTTGACATTTCGGGGTAGGTATCTCCTATTAGCTTTCTATTCACGTTTTATACTATCGGTCATTTCGGTTGTGAAGAAGGTTAGCTTTAAAGGGCCAGAACCTTGCCTTTTATAGTTGGCAGGCCGCGGTATCCTAAAAGCATTCAAAATTATGGCTTTTTTAATACCGACTGTTTCGGCTAGTTATTTTCACTGTTTGTGATCCTGCTCCGACATTACTTGAGAAGGTACGTCAGCAGTATCTTTCGGAACGCCTAGAAATACCATACTTCTTGGATTATTTTCTTTTCGAGATTTATTCGACGACTTTCACTCCCACCATGGTAAATCTGCATGTATACGACATGTAGACTCTGGAACAGGTAAGCATTTTAGAGTACGTTTTCCAGGTCCTCCGCAGATTGCAGCGGTTTTCGACAAGGTGAGGATCATATCTGGGAGGAGAATTCGGGTGGCGGTTCAGCCAAACTATTAATGAGGGAGTAACAATAATTTCAGTACAGGAACATAATCGATTCTTTGCTTGTAGTAATCAATCTCAGATGAATCATGACCAGCTCAGCATAGTTTTAGAATAAATGTGGTCGATGATCGTAAGCATTTCTAGAATTTAACCAAGGAAACGCACTTCCAGCAATGAACCGCATTTCTAAATTAGTTTTGATTTGTTTGCTCTCGTCGACTAAACGTAATGGTGTAATTACAACTCACGAAAAATCTACGGACTCACGAATATCGTCGGTAGTGTGAATGGGTCACTATTATTTTCGTTGGAAAATGCTAAAATATTTGGAAACTTATTATCAATTTTCACTGCTTGTGTATGGATCAAATCTTCATATAAAAATATAATTGGGTGAACCACCCGCAATAACCAAACATTGAAACTCAAGTTACTTATTCATGATATTCCTAGTAATTTATCCTGAGATCAATATAAGGAAAGATTACACGGGCAGAGATATTGATCAGTCAATAGACCAGAAGCTGTTTGATGATAATAATGATAATATGAAGTATAATTACCGACAGAATTTATCAATCATGTACTCGAACATTTCAATAAGTTACATAAAGTGCACTTATATGAAAACGAACTTGTTGCAACATATTTGACATTCGCTGACACTGTTCAGATATCTTTGATTTGAACAATTTGGCGACTTGATAATACGTAATATTACAACATTTCCGGAATAAGCTTACAAACAAACATCGAGAAAGTGAAGTTGTTTGTAACTTACCGGCTGCATTTAATGGCAGTGCGCTCGCACGGATGGCATTTGAACTAGCATCTATTCGATAATGCGAAATTGCAGTAAACATCACTGCATATTGCTCGTCGCTCCGGGTAGAATGACTTGTCATCAATCGATATGTGAGCATTGTCTCATTTAGATATTGATGACGAATCAGTCAATACAAAATCTCGCTCTGGGTTTACACTGGCTTGCCGCTAACACTAATTAAGTTAAATCATACGGTTTTGTCTTATTAATTATGATGGTCGCATGAATATTTGACTGAGAATGCCACGAATGAAAATTAGGACATGGGGTTAAAATGCCTACAATTCATAGCAGTACAGAATTCCCGTATGAATGTGAATGTGCAAGAATAATGGTATATAACGAGTTGATATATATATGCTCACGATTAATGTTCGTTCACATATGTAAGTTAAATTCCGCTTTAAATATATTCGTGCAATGGAGAGTCCATCCCATGTTGAGAAATTCCAGAAACTTTTATTACGCTCACGATCAGATCGTGAACGTTGGATCTTGATGATTAAGTTAGGTCTACTTACCACACATTAAAATCAAGTGTTTAAGGGGATGAGAATAATATCATAAGGTATTTTGATATGGGTAAAGTCACATAGACCTAGACGGCGCCATTTTTCATTGTACGGAACCTTGCGATGGATTATCACTGACTTTGTCGCTGTGTGATAAATTTTATCGCAGAGTGCAATATAATTTTCGCAACTAAGGAGCATAGACATTAGACATATTTCATCGTTGGACGAACCTAGACATGCGTGATTATTGGTACCGTTATTAGCAATAATCTTCAAAACATTGTTTTAAATAAAACCCAACAATCTGCAGATCTGTTGATTTACATTCGAGCAGTGAACTGCCTGATTATGATTTCCAGTACTCCGTACTCCATAGCTTGTTTCCGCATAGATCCATGTCAAGCTTTCAGTTCCTGATCGATATGATTCAAGATTCAACAATATATGGCATACAATGCTTATAGCTGTATAAAGCGTATGATATTCGTATAAGAACAACGAAAAAACGAGTCGTTGGGAAGGTCGACATGTTTTGTATTTATAAAATATGTCATGTATTGTCTCAGTATGATGCAAAATCATTAGGTGAGATAATTATCGTGTTAACTTGCGTAATAATTTATAAAAACGGGTTGTATGGTGGAATTACCAAGCCCAGCTTTTTTGAAAATCCTTTCACTAGATGTTCTACAACGTCTGTCGGAAAAGGAGATTCTTAAGAAACTAACGCGCACCGAAAAGCAGAACAGACAGCAGTTTCGTGGAGAATGTGATTTATTCAATTCCAATGTGTGATTGCGTCTGGTATGTCTTGACCGGCGGCGTTATGCAGGCGTCAGAGGATGTATCTTCGACTTGAGTATTTTATAAGTTAGGATTAAATCCAATCGAACACGTTTGTGGGCCGTTTTATCCTAATTAAGACGCACCAGTTGAACCCATAAAGGAAGCCGCGAATACAGCTCACCATTTTAGTTGCTCTGCGATAAATCCTCCCGAAAGCTCGGTGTATTTTGTAGCCATGGAGGTTGATATACGTATTTAGCAGCAGTGGGGATGTTTTAAATGAAAAACGTCCAAATATGTGCCGAAGCATACCTAGCAGGTGGCTTGCTCAGTTTTACATGGCCTCGCATTGCATGTTGTTCTTCAGACTTCAACTAATCGAAACGCTCAGGTACTTTTCTTCTGTTGTCAGTTCCAGTTTTTGTGATCGAAGCTTGTAAGAGAATGGGATGTTTTCCAAATATGTAACATTTTGCACATTCTGAAATTGAATGGAAGCTTGTTCATGAGTTCCAATAGTTGACAGTTGAGTCTTTTAGCATGTATTCAGTTATAATACTGGGTTATGAAACCTGATAAAATGGAACAGTCTATGATAAGTTAAAAATATTACAGGCCAGCTAGACATTTGGCTTATTTGTTGAAACCTTTAGTCGGCAATACAGCCTAGTTCATCAATAATCCATATGACTTTGTAGCACGCTTAAAGTCGGTAACAATTGATGACGATGAAATAATAGTTAGCTTAACAATTAGTGACGGGCCTTGGAACGTGATGCCAGTTTGTCAGACCGCACAAACTTGAGCGTTCAGCAGATTATCAACGGTGTATCGTTTTTAATGAGCAATCATATAGACAAAAAGAAGGGTTGGCAATTGGTTCACCGATATCTCCAGTACTTGCTAACATGTGTTAGGACCATTTTCGAGAACACTTAAAAATGAAGGGCTTAATCCAAAAATATGGTGACGTTGATGACATTTTTATCATCAAGCGAGATCAGTTAGAGGCCATCTTCAACTACTTAAATGAAATGAACCCACGTATTACGATCATAAAGGAAGTTGAATCTTGCACAGGCACTCTTCCATTTTTGACTGTTTAGCACAAAATGTGAATAAAAAAATAAAAATTTCTGTCAATCGGAAACTTATCGATACAGATGCTGTACAACGATACACTTCCGCTCATCCAAGACAGGTCTTCAGGTCCATAGCATGTTCCATTTTCCATAAGATATTACACCTGTACAGCGACGAAGTAGAACGAAAACTGGCGCACCGTGAAGCGAGCCAAAGGCTCAGAGACCACGGTTATCCAATTTTTTTGTAAAACGCCAATTGATGAAGGTAAAATACCCATTCGAAAAATCGGAGAAAAATTGGCGAGATACAGTTTGTATACCGTATGTGTGCACATCTGAGGCGTTACGTAGAAGCTTGAACCAGACGGGCTGAATCGGTAACGATAAGTGTGGATTAATCATAAATGAAGCACCGAAAATGTCACAAATGGGAATTCATAGTAAGCTGACCATTGTTCCAAACTTCGTCCAACACGTAAAGTTGCCCATTAGCTTGCGGGAATCGCAAACCATGTGCAAGCGAAACAAATATATTTTGAAAGGGTTCACCCGCTCCATTATCGACGGTCATCATTTGAAAATCTCCCTCAGCGTTTGTGCAGCTACCATGAGTGCAATCCAAGAATATTCAAAGCAAATTAAGTGTGGCTGGTAAGCACACGCAAGACAGAGAAAACGAAGCAACTCGTCGCTGGTGAATTTGAATCAAATGAGGCATGGCGAGAAAATCAAAAACATTATTCAACATATATGTTCATGGGAAATTAAACCACTCTACTGAAACGAATGTTCGCCCACTGAATGGTTGTCAATTTTGATACCCAGCGCATCAGGATATTCAAACTCCTTGTTGCTCGCCGCTCGCTTCACAAATTCTTTTGTGTGCGCCCGTGTGAATTTTCCCGCTTCCAGTAAATTGGGTTCTTCCAACAGTGTAATACCGCTGATGACAGACCAACATAGATTATGGTTCATTTGCGTCTGGGTTCCGTTGAGCATTGCATGGGATAAAGTTCTCATACGCGAGTTGTTGCGTTTGCTCAACTTGAAAGACTAATCAGCCAATATGACCATAAAAATTCTTCATGCTGAATGTGTTCTCACGGGTCCGAAGCAACCGCTGATTGTAATAGTTCATGAAGGTAAGTGGAGGATTAATGTCATAAAACCTAATGTACAATAATCTTTATTATTGTTGCCGAAAGTTTACGCAGGCTAACCTGAGAAACTGGAGAATCAGCATACCCGAAATGACGTGCTTAGCCACGTGTGATTGGAAACGTATCACGGCACGCAAATGGCCATCTTGATGACTCACTTTTCTCGTTCACAGTTTCCGTATAGCATACATTATGGACTGAGAGGTTGAAACATTCAGCTAAAACCATGAACATTTTTACATGTGTTATTATATCATTGTTCCGTCGTATGTCCTCTGTGAACTACTGAATCGAGTCGTTGCATAAAGTTCACGAGAACACACTCATCGTGAAGAATTTCTAATAGTCACCCGGGCCCAATAGCCGTTTAAGTGGAGCAAGCGCAAAACGTCCTGTGTGTGATCTTCATCCAATTTCATGTTCAACGGATTTCAGACCTAAATGTCCTGTGTGGGTCTGTCATCAGTAGAACAAATCTGTCGGGAGAATCCACGTTTTTTCTATAGTGAAATGAGCGTGGCAGATAAACGTACACAGGCACACACACTATAGACGTTCGACAGCACGCTGTCAGAAACAATGTGTTCGAATCGCTGAATGCTCTCGGCACCATAAGTGTTAGCGAAATTGTAAGCAAATATTCGTTTCAATGGAATGATTCTATTTCCCAGTTAACCTGTATTTCCAATGAATTTGAGCAGTGCATCATTAGATTCGAATATCTCGGCACTACCAACGTGTACCCTCCACTGGTTGGTTATGCTGCATCCTAGCCATACTAGTCTCACTCGCAGTCTTAAGGTACGGCTATTCCTAATTTTCAAATACAATTGCTCAGCAAGCAATGAAAATGAATTTCGCAAGAGAAGATGCAATAATCATCCAAGAAACACTTACTGCTCTTTTTGCTGTATTATATGTCATCAGTCATACGTTTACGAATTAATCTTAATTACCTTTACAATGAAAAATTCGACAATGCATCGAATTTCGGAATAACGTTGATCCGCATCAGGAAATCATCTTGAGGGAACCAGATTTCGCAATGCTTTGTTCGAAACTTTTATTCTTTATTCAAACATGATTTGTCGATAAAAAAGCTTCAAAACCCACAAAAATTACATCTGTTCGAAAGTTACAATTATAACAACTATCACATCCCCATCACTTACACACCACTACCGGTTTCAGGCTGTTTGCCATCGACAGGTGGAGACAGTAAGATCAGGTTCAGTGAGCCTTGAAACAACTATTGTTACGGATTGATAACAAACGTGTCAACGTGCCGTGTGGTCGCATTATTTTGAGCACCTGTTAATCAGGATATACTGTTCTTACACTTACACGTTAGTAGATATATTATACTTTGTTGGACTCCTCTCGAAGTCAGCTTTCTGGATATACCACTCTCGTAGCGCTATTCGATAATACGAGCAAATTCGGATTTATCGTGATCTTCCCGTATTGAATCTACGCGTGCAACTCTGTTAATACGCTTCAAGTCCTCAAAGAGATTAACGTCATCGGAAAGATCTTATTCTTCGCCGTCGACTGGTTATATATTCAACGTCGTGAGAGCAACTACCGAAGCGCATCGCCGGAATCAATTCTGACTTTGTTCATTAATGGTGAACAACGCTTTTCGTCGCGCCCACCATACTCATCATCGATCGCTCGACATAACCACTGCCTGCGCACACACAACTTAACAGTACTGCACACAACCCTGACCAGATGACCCCGAAAAGGATAAAAAGCACACCGGGATGCATGTGCACGGTTTGCCGAAAGTCGGTAAGTCCTAAGGCAAGATCTGTCACGTGTTACGCCCGTTTGTTGAAAGTGCATGCAAAATGCGACAAATTGCTGACCTCGGATTTAGTATCGACTATTAATGGAGATAATTGTCCTGGTGTCTGTTATGTTTGTCTGGTTTGCAAGGCCAAATCAACACCGTCAGCCTCGGCGGCGAAAACCCCTGAATATGATATTGAGACGCGTCTAAATAGAATGGAATCCAGTATACGAAAACTGAATGAACTGATAATAAACGTCATAAAGGCACCGTCGTTACCCGACTTAGAGGTTACTGCCGAAGAGCCGGTAGATAATACATCATACTCGAGCAGGCCAACATTTGCCCAGATAACCGCGCAGATGGCGACTAAAACGGGGAAGCGTTCGTTGGGATCAGTGACTCCTCGACTTAACGGAACCGAGAAAGGACTCAAAAAATCCACTACTAAAATGACTGAGTCAAATTATAAAATAAAGTCCGCGGGTGTAAACCTTAGCGTTATATGTACAAACGTGACCGAGTCGCAGGAAACGCTGTTTGAAGCTAAGCAAAAACATGACTTAGCTGAGTGGTATAAACTCTGCAGTCAGATGAGCTTGGCCGCAGTTACTACTTCATCAGTAGTTCGATTAAACCACCACCTGAATTCTCCTCACAAGGATGATCCTCGCCTTTTAAGAATAACGCTGCAATCTGCAGAGGACGTGGAAAACGTACTCTTAAATGCTTACATTCTTAGAGGTGTTCCAGAGACTACATGTCGTATCCATGCAGACCTACCATGGTGGGAGCGAAAGTCGTCGCAGAAATCTCGTGAAGAACGTAATCCAAGAAGTATTGTAATTCTTGGTGTTTCGGAAGATGCTGCTGACGTACTTTCTCAAGAAAAGTCTCAGCACGACCACAAACAGTGGAAATATCTAGCCGAAACAATTGGTATTAAAAATACTGTACTTGTGGACGCTTTTAGGATACAGCGATCTGCCAACTATAAAGGGCAAGGTCCTAGCCCTTTAAAGCTAACCTTCTTCACAACCGAAATGACGGATACTATCAAAAGTGAATGGAAAGCTAATAGAAAAAACCTACCCCCAAACGTCAAGTTGAGCTTGCCCAAGGTAATAGCCGGTATCAAGCAAACGGATAGTACCGACCCTCAAACGCCTAGTGATGAGGTTCAACCTGAATGTCATGTGATGGCTCCAACAAACTTGAGCATTCCGACTCTAACCGAGTCGGCCCTTTGATAACTTTCAATGATTTAAACACCACAAACTTTATAAGATGTTTATATACAAATGCACAAAGCCTTCAAAACAAATTAGCTGAGCTAACCGAGATATGTTCGCGCTACTCACCTGACATTATCGCCATTACAGAAACATGGTATTCTTCCCAATTGATTGAAACGGAGATATCAATTCCAAATATGAATTTGATAAGAAACGATCGAGAGAGAAGTGGTGGTGGTGTTGCTCTTTATTACCATAATCGACTCCAGTGCCATCCAATAGACAAGACAGAATTAACGCTTGAGGATACAATTTGGTGCTCTTTAACGCTGATGTCTGGTGAAGTTTGCATTATTGGTGTGGTCTACCGTTCCCCTTCATCTACGGAATCGTACAACGAAAGGTTGATCCAAGTGCTTCAGCGCTTTACTCGCACACAGCAAGAAACGACACTTATTATGGGTGATTTTAATCTGTCCACCCTTTATCTCAGGGACGATCACTCCATACAAACACCAGAATACCGATTTAGAGAGGTACTAGATTCAATCCCGTTATACAACCATGTTCACGAATGCACCCGGAGGAGAGGTTCTGACCGCCCCTCTGTCTTGGATTTGGTGTTAACAGCGGAAGAACAATCTATCGAAGCGATCGAATTCCAGGCTCCGCTGGGTCTTAGCGACCATTCAGTGCTTGTGTTTGACTATGTTTGCAGTACTCAGCAATCGCTTGCTCCGAATGGGGTGGTTCGACGGGTAGATAAATTGGCCCTGAGTAAATCGCTCGTGCAGATTCCGCATTTTCAGACGGAAAACATAAGCCCTGACTCGCAATGGAACGAACTTGTAGGTTTTCTGAAACTGAAGATAGACGAGAACTCGCAGATCGTTCAGAAAAGGTGCGTCCATGAACTTCGTTTTGTTGTCCGCAGCAGAACAAAAAAGTGGATAGCACTGAAGCGAGCAGCGTGGGTGCAGCACAAAGCCAACAATACTTCTACTTCTTGGCAACAGTTCCGTATGTTACGCAACAAAGTGACTGCACTTATTCGAGAGGATAAGGAAGCGCACCAATTGATGCTGCTGTCAAAAATGGAACGCAACCCAAAATTACTATACAAAATCATGAACGCGAAAGCGAAAGTCAAACCAGGTATTTTTCCCATCCAGAATGGTGAAAAACTCACTGAAACAGCGTTGGAAACCGCAAATGCTCTAGCAATTTACTATTCTAAAGTGTTCGTGCCAAAGGTTTTAGTGGAACGTTTTGAGTATTCAATCGAAACAGGAATCGAAACATTGTGCGATATTTTGATAAATCCAATGATTGTTGCAAGTCATTTGCTCAAACTAAATGTAAGAAAATCCCCAGGAGCGGATGGAATCACACCGGATGTGCTCAGGTTCTGTCACCGTCAGCTTTGTGAACCGCTCTCCAGCCTGTTCAACTATTCGTTGCTCAAGGGAGTTGTACCGAAAGATTGGAAGTCCGGCGTGATAACACCTATCTTCAAAGGCGGTTGCCGATCTGACGCTGCAAATTATCGTCCCGTCACACCTCAACCTGTTATTGCTAAGCTCATGGAACGTATCGTCTCGAAAAGAAAGGTTGCACACTTTACGATTCAAGAATCGCAGATTTTGTTCTCGACAGCGCAACATGGATTTCGATCCCATCGCTCTTGTCTAACGAATCTTCTCATAGCGTTAGACGACTGGACAAAGGATTTGGATAGAAGTTCTTGCATACACGTCTGTTACCTAGACATTTCGATGGCTTTTGACAGAGTCAATCATCACTTGCTTCTTCAAAAACTGATGCATTTAGGAATATGTGATCTACTCCTCTCATTGTTGTGCGACTATTTGACAGTTCGCGACGCCCAAGTTAAAGTTAACGGAGCTCTATCCGAAACGTTCAAAACCACCAGTGGATTCCCACAAGGATCTGTGCTAGGCCCGCTCCTCTTTCTGCTGTACATAAATGATTTACACCCCAAAATCCAAAATGATCCTGTTCGCGGATGATATGAAAATTTGGACGCCAATAAGTTCTGCAGATGATTGTGAGGAACTGCAAATGGATTTGGACAGCGTGTCGAATTGGGCGGTCATGAATGACATGTCATTCGACATAGAGAAATGAAAGATGCTCCATCTTGGCAAGAATGTTCCTTGGACAAATCGATTGGGAACTGAAAACCTAGAATGGAGCTCGTTAGAAAAAGATCTTGGAGTGTGGATTAGCGGAAACCTGAAGAGCACAGCGCACTGCCAGAACATATATCGACGGGCAAACAGATTGTTAGGTATCTTTTGAAGAATATGTGGAAGATTATCGCTGGTAACGTTACCGAGGATAATGAATGTCTACCTTCGCCCTACGATGTAGTATGAGGTAGAGGTCTGTTCTCCTTTGATGCGAAAAGACATTGCTCTTTTCGATGAAATCTATCATAGAGCAACAAAGTTAGTGATGGGTCTTCACAATGTTCCGTACACCGGAAGATTGCGACGTCTGGGTCTATGCGACTTTACACAAAGGAGGATACGACACGATATTATTCTAACTTATAGAACTTTGTCTACGAAGAACATCCACCAAAACACTTGCTCGATATGTGTGATGGGAACGTGACACGTGGACACACCTCATCCATTTACGTTCCAAGTTCTCGTATTGATTGTCGGCGCCATTTATTCGCCATACATGCTATATTTCTTTGGAATTTCTTACCCCAACATGTGGTGGACTCTCCTTGCCTGGCGGCGTTGAAAGTGAAATTGGATTTACATATGCACAAGAATAACATTCGTGAGCCTTACGTTTGATATTCACTATTGCTTTTATACTATTGTATTTTTCATGTTTTTATTCATACCGTAATCCTGTGATGTTTTAAAGTATTAACTTTTGTAACCATAAAATCCTTGAATCCTTGAAACGCAAAGACATACTTGTTCGAGAGATTCTTCTCAAACATCAAGTGTAGCAGATAGTAAAACGTGGGTAGTTGAACTGTTTAACAACTGCACAGAAGGACACTAAATGCAGAATAATTTCAAGCTGCTTTTGACACATTTTAATGTGTGGCCGGGACGTTGTGTGATCACAGGAGATGAAACAAGTCTGCTAAGTAGGGCTTTTTTATAAAGTAAACTCCTAATGAAATTTAGTGATCTTCGTTATGTTTTTGTTTTAGGCTTTGCACAGTTTCAAAATTCTGAAACGGATTTTATGTGGACGATTAGAAAGTGCCAATGACGAGCTCAGTTGCACTGCGCTGTGCGATTTCTATTTCTACCATGGATTCCATGGCATATTCGATATGGGGACAGGTTTAGGTCAAAATCAACTTGCAGATTATATCCATATTGCTCCTCAAAATTGAATCTAATTTTCATTCACTCTAATGGTCAACTCATATAAGCTAATTCGAATAGAGAATACGTTTGACAAAATCGTTTACTAAGGAAACGCGAAAACACACAATGCACATGATACATTCATTAAAATGATAGTGTGGTGAAGCTAACGATACATGTTCAACACCAAAATACAAAGTGTCCGAGGCTTCGCGATACAATACGTCACAAGCTAACTGATGAATCGATAGAAACCAAAATCCAATACAAGAGGTTTCCGTGAGAACATGATGGACGATGAGAACAGTTGGATGTAGAGGCTAGGAAATTGTGTGGATTGAGTGTGTGCGCTTCGGTGAAGATTTCAAAGTTTGGAACTATGACGAATCGCTTAGAAATCTGGTAGTTGGGATTAGCTGTCGTTGTTACCCACGAGTGCAAACCATGTCGTCTTGAGTTTTTAGGGGTCTCCACGGGTGTTGGAGAATTCGTTCATAATTTTTGTGACTACCCGTAAGTAACAAGTCGTTTGAAATATTCACAAATTTGATCACGACGGTCCATAATGGGAGGAATGGATTCGAGTTTCTCTCTTATTGGAGCTCATCAGCGGAGCCTTGGGTGGGAGTTGAAACCTTGACAATCACCGTGGTAGTCCCACACATTACGAACCGTTTGACTGATCCCAATTAAGCGTTCATGAATCTTTCTCAAAACTGGCACATTTGAGTAGCTTTGTCTGCCCGACCAGCCGTGCAGGAGCCAGCAACATCTGTTGTGGTCTCCCAACCGATCTGATCTCCATGTCAGGTCTTCTGATACAGTGCAAGCTAACACCGATTATTTTCGTGGGATTTTCATTGGGATGTTCGCTTGGTTGGTTACTTTGATTCATTGCATACATCATGATCTGGCTTGCTGTCGAAATCTAAAGAGGTTATAGAAGAAGATGGGTGTGGTTTATATTTAAAATCTATTAAACATGGGTGATTTATCGGAATCTTAAAGGCTAATGCAAAATGCGACTAGCTGAGTTGAACAAAAATCGTCAGTTTACTTTTCGACTACTCATGAGTAACATGTCCTTCGAAATATAAACAAAGCTGACAATCTTACACGATGACAACAATGTGTGTAAACACTTTTGAGACTGAATATTTATTTAACCTTCATGAAAACTAGAATAATGAATATATCATCAATATATTTCAGATACAATGATATCAGGAAAATTGATATCAGCAAAACCAGTTTTACGAATAACGCTGCAATCTGCGGAGGTCGTGGTAAACCTACTGTTAAATGTTGACCTTCTTAGTGGTGTTCCACAGTCTACACGTAGTATTCATGCAGATCTTCCTGCTGGAGAAAACGTTCTTACTGTCAGGCTAATTGCGAGACAAAAACGATCACTCTAACAAACGTTTTGTGGTATAATTACGTATTTGTCCATTAAATGTAGCGGTATGCATAAAGAAAATCTTAGTAGTAGTTTGTAGTATTACGTATATTATCACTTTTGTAATGGCAAACAAAAGTGTGTTATTAAAATTGATATTATTCTTTGTGACTGTAATACATCGAAAAGTACCATATAACTCACAGACATATTGACGTAAAACCTTGTAACCAGATGCAACTGCCAGCAACTGACCATTTAGTGGTTGCCCATGCTAAAAAACATTTAGTTGCTTTGATCATCTACCAATTGAAAAGGATCGATTCTGAGTCTCGTGCAATGATAGTGTGAATGGTTATACCGTCGATTCGAATATTTGAATAATAAATATCATGAAATATTTTCAACAAAAAAACCAAAAAATAAAGAAGTTGTTTAGTGGAGCTGTATTGCTTATATGTTTCGAGCAGAATACGATGCATTAAGATAATCCATAACAAGTAGAATACCATTCCGAAACGCTAAAATCTCACCGGAAGCACAGGACCGGTTTCGAGGTTTTTGCCTCTCATCAGCTATTGTATCCGCGGGACTATTCCCGTTTCGAACTAGTATTTGTGTAAACGGATGGCGCAATGCGAATCGAAGTTCTCGTCTACTCGCTACTTTATAAGTAGCTAAAGGGACTGAACTAAGCCCTAACTGATCCAACGGCGTATTGCCGTGAGGGTTATTACAACCCCAGGATAGTTCAAAGTAGAATACCATTCCGAAACGCTAAAATCTCACCGGAAGCACAGGACTGGTTTCGAGGTTTTTGCCTCTCATCAGATATGCGTATCCGCTGGACTCTTCGCGTTTCGAACTAGTATTTGTGTAGACGGATGGCGCAATGTGAACTGAAGTTCTCGTCTACTCGCTACTTTATAAGTAGATGAAGGGACTAAACTAAGCCCCAACTGATCCAACGGCGTATTGCCGTGAGGGTTATTACAACCCCAGGATAGTTCAAAGTAGAATACCATTCCGAAACGCTTAAATCTCACCGAAAGCACAGGACCGGTTTCGAGGTTTTTGCCTCTCATCAGCTATGCGTATCCGCTGGACTCTTCGCGTTTCGAACTAGTATTTGTGTAGACGGAGGGCGCAATGCGAATCGAAGTTTTTGTCTACTCGCTACTATATAGGCAGCTGAAGGGACTAAACTAAGCCCCAACGAATCCAACGGCGTATTGCCGTGAGGGTTATTACAACCCCAGGATAGTTCGAAGTAGAATACCATTTCGGAACGCTAAAATCTCACCGGAAGCACAGGACCGGTTTCGAGGTTTTTGCCTCTCATCAGCTATGCGTATCCGCTGGACTCTTCGCGTTTCGAACTAGTCTTTGTGTAGACGGATGGCGTAATGTGAACTGAAGTTCTCGTCTACTCGCTACTTTATAAGTAGCTGAAGGGACTAAACTAAGCCCCAACTGATCCAACGGCGTATTGCCGCGAGGGTTATTACAACCCCTGGATAGTTCAATGTAGAATACCATTCCGAAACACTAAAATCTCACCGGAAGCACAGGACCGGTTTCGAGGTTTTTGCCTCTCATCAGCTATGCGTATCCGATGGACTCTTCGCGTTTCGAACTAGTATTTGTGTAGACGGATGGCGTAATGTGAACTGAAGTTCTCGTCTACTCGCTACTTTATAAGTAGCTGAAGGGGCTAAACTAAGCCCCAACTGATCCAACGGCGTATTGCCGCGA